>CAJPEX010002696.1:0-36307 GCA_905338405.1 Notodromas monacha
AAGGTTATTTTTTGCTTTTTGAAAACATGGTTTTTTTGATTAATTTTTTAATCTACTAAATTTTTACTTGGATTTTCCTCTTCAAATTTTCTTGATTCACGTTTATATATATTATTAAAATGAGAGTTGAAAAGTTTTATTCGCAGTGGTCCCTCAAAGAGGCCGCACTTCCAAAAGGGTTCTGCTGGAAACAGATTGACTTTTAAAAAAAGAATGCACCAGATGTTCATTTGAATTATCACTTTTTAAAAAAAAGGTTCTGAACTGGTACTTCGTTTTAATGCGCCGTGTAATGAACTTGGCCGAAAATTCAAGACACGTCTCACCCAAAAAAATAAAATAAAATTCACCAGCATGTCCAACTTTAGAGTAATGTTATCTGTTGATCATTGCATCCAAAAAATCGATGCCAATTTTTGACAGCCTTTTTGAGTTTTTATTGCGAATAAAGTAGTGTACTGTATGTGTATTCCTTCAACATTCCCTGAAGGTAGCACATAAAACTAATGATAGTTTTCCCATTTGTTCCCTTTCTAAGACTGCTTTTTTCCTCATCTCCTGAGGGCATGTTAAGAAATGATGAGTCGCAGTCATACGATCCTGTTCAGCTTGAGTGGCATTTGTTTTGTCTCGCTCAATTATTTCATTCCTCCTCATCTGAAAAGAAAGTGTAATTATCGTTCTTTCTTGACAACATTCTGATCTTATTAAAACTCGAATTACATCCAGAAACTAAATAAAGGGAGATTATACGGATCATGACCACAACCAAGTCAACAACGATTTGAGAAGACAGCAGTCGATTTTTGCTTTCTGAAATGAAAACACAAATACTGTAATCTGGTAGCCGTTGACCAATTGGTTTTTTTTTTAAACAAAGCAGGAGAAAAGGTTTGGGCGAGAATAGTTGTTCAACAAATCTTGAGAGAAATCTTTTAAAAACTTCTTATGCTCTGTAAAATTGCCAGAAAATTTACTTCCACGGATAAAATCAGTCACATTTTTTGACAGGGCTGAATAATTATTCAGCAAAAGTTCGCAGTAGACACTTAGTAGAGATAATTTTTATAAGGGATATAATAGACTCAAACTGAATTTGACTTTTTTTAATGCTGCAACGCAACAACTTTGAATCTAAAACAGTTCTTTTCAAGATCCTTCATCAACTGGGAGAAAGTGCAGTTGAGTGAATTAATGTGGAGAAAGGTTGAATCAAATTATAGATTTCATTGTTTACTTTATTGCTTGAAAATTGGCAGATGGATTCCAAAGGAAGCAAAATACTTTTACAGGTGGTACCTTGCAATTCAACCTCCCACAATTTGACCATCCCACAATTTGACAGTCAACTTTTCTGGAAAGTTGACTCTGACTTTGACCTCTGCTGCGCAATTTGACCTGTGGAGAGAAATTAAATGTAAAATGCCATGCAGAAAACATGCCGTTTGACATTGTCTTGCTATTCAACCACTTCGCAATTTGACCCTAGTCCAGGAATCGATTAGGGTCTAATTGCAAGGTATCACCGGTAATCAGACAATGGAAGACCATTTTTGAGTATTCAGTCTAATCAACTAATACATTAAACCCCAGTATTTGGACCCAAGCATCACATATGGATTTAGCATGTCCTGTAAAACTTTGTCAAATGGTCACTTAGTTCCCCACCTTTTGTTTGTAATGGTTCTGCTGTGCCACTGAAAAGCCTAAAAAAAAGAGCAGGTTCAAAAAAGGTGAAAATGGTATCAAGTTTGTGAAATACTAGTCTGAATGTTGCAGAGAATGTGCATTAAATAGTGGTTTCACAAAAGAGCAATAATAATTATGTACCTAACCCAATATAATTACTGTAAGCTGCTTAACATAACTTTCCCTAAAATATTTGACTTGACTTCAATTACTAAATCTTAACATTGAAACAAAACATTAAATCAACCTAACCTAAAGTATTGAACCTTACCTATCATAAATCAGACATAACCTAAACCTAACCAAATACCTTGAAAGACACAAGCCAATGAGACTAGTCTTTTAGAGACTTGGTATTCTGACATGCTCAAACATATTTCTTGGATCTAGGACAAATTGAGGCATACAATTCAAGACAGTGCTAAATTAAGACAGACACTTTTGGAGGCAGGGAAACTTTGATACAGAAACTTTTTGAGACAAGGAGAATTTGAGACTGAAATGTTTTGAGACATGGACAAATTGAGACAAACACATTTTGAGAATTTGAGAAATTTTGAGACAGATACATTTTGAAACCAAATGACTCAACTGCACTTCTCCCTATTATATTATGTTTAGGGTGTGAAAATGAACAAAAATGGCGCTGTTCGGTGAAAAGTCCATGACCCCAGGATTTTTCTCCTTTTTGTCCATCATCACTGTCAAGTTAGTTTTCCTCATCAAGGAAAAACTCAAATCTACGTATCAACCTAAGCAGATTCCTCTCCTCATTAAGATGATAGTTTTTTGTCTAAATTTGTCCCTGTCACAAATTGTCCCTATCTCAAATTGGCTCTGTCTCAAATTGTCCCTGTTACAAATTTTCTGCCTCCATCTGTTTAGTCTCAAATTGTCTTCTCAATTTTTCAGCATCCCATATTTCACGCATCCGTTTGGATACTTTTATGAATATAACCCAACCATAAATAAGAGCCAGAACAAATTCACCATCAAAATGAATCTCAGCAAGAGCAACCAGAACAAAAATGTGAATCAAACGCAATTCACATGCCTGATTATGGACTCGTTCCGCTTAGAATCATATAGCAGAGTTTCGTCGGAAAACTGTATAAATCTCAAACTGACAGACGTTTTGTAGGCACTTATCCCCGCGGGGAACCGAGTTAAAACCGTCCATCAAGCTTCACCGAAAACCTCAGCAACAACCAGAAAAAAAATAGAAAAAAGGAAGCTAAACTTTCCCTACATACGCAGAGGGAAAGAAAAAAAACATATTCAACACCCGTGAAATCGCGGAGCGGAAATCAAATTGCCCCACGTGCCAGTCACGTGTCATGCAAATTGAAACACTTTTCCGAATTTCTTTTCCTTCCTTTTTTCTTTTGAATCCTCGTCCACGTCGAGGCCCATATTAGCGGAGAAAGAGAAAAATTGCAGCGAAGAATCGCCATGAAAAAGGCGAAAAAGTTCGCGCATAATCCGACGATCTGTTTTCCACCCTCTAACTCACTTTTCTAAATGTTCGCGGAGTTCCTTCTCCTCTTTTCTCATCGACCCGACATGATTATCCTCGAACCCGGGTAAATTGTAGGTTTTAGTCCATCGATTGATCGTCTGTACATATAACCGACAGGAAATTTCCAAGGACCACGATAATGCACGATAATGATCGTCTCCGACAGACACGAACGCAGAGAAAGACATCCGAATTTCTGCCGGAAATCGTTTACGACTTTCTTCGCTTCTGGGAGACCGACGGGGGAAGGAGAAAAGAAAATTGCGATGTACCGTATCATTATGAGGATTTCATGACAAAATGTGTCACTCAGCCACAAACAGATGGCAATAATTTCTTGAGAATCACCGAAACTACTGGATGCTGGTGACATGCAGAAAATTAATAGGCGAGTTGTGAAAGGACGAATTTCATTCCGCGTCTGACGTCACGAGCGATTCGAACAGTTACGCGCGACACCTAGTCTTCAATATTGAAAGAAAAAGCGTAAATTCTTCATTCTTCGCGAATAGATGCTACAACTCAAGTTCCAACGTCCAACCAACTTTAGGACCCACACTCTGTAGAATCAAGTACAGTACCTGTACTGATTTACATACACACGAAAGTTCGACGAAGTTTCAGCAATTTTTTTCATGAACATGTATGGCATCTTGTGCATCGTATTTCTTGTTTCTATACTGTCAGCTAGATCAGTAAGTGAATTGATCTCTGAGGTTCCTGAAAATACTGAAAAATTTATGTTCCATTTCGCCGCACTGAGGTGCTCATTGTTGCTGGAATGATAACAGAAATA
This sequence comes from Notodromas monacha, assembly GCA_905338405.1. NCBI lineage: Eukaryota > Metazoa > Arthropoda > Ostracoda > Podocopida > Cyprididae > Notodromas > Notodromas monacha. The sequence continues at coordinate 4,005 of CAJPEX010002696.1, forward strand.
ATCCTGTTTTCATCTTCTGTTGTGTGTTCATACATCCTTTGAAAATTCGAATTATGCTTGTTGGTACAGTACAAGATTTCTGCAACATGGTTCGTAAGAAAAAAAAAGTGCTGAGTCCCTGATTGAATGAACGATTTAATGAATCAATAACCAATGATTGATTGATTTTTAGAGGGTTACAAAAACAATCAGTTTGACAGCGTTCTCTCGTCAGATTTCACTCGAATATTCTTCATACAGTAGATGCTTCTATTTACACTGAAACTGTAGAGAAACCGCTTATTCACAATTTTTCATGATCGAATGAACTTCACATTTTGTGTTTCATTCACGCACTTCGGAAGAAAATAAAATGAAATGACACCTGTTTCCAATTAAAATCTATCTATAAAAAAAACTCGATAAAAAATGACTGTGTTGGCAGAACAAAACTTGAAGTCCAACTAAAATGAGTTCGGCTCAGACAAAAACACTATCGAATGGACTCGGATCATATGAACTCTGCTGGATTCTTGGAAGTGAGAAGAGATTTCGGTGTTGAATTGAATTCCATGCATAACCTGAAAACCACTTGCACCATCCAAATTGCACCACGGTAGCCACAAAACGATTTGCTTTTTCCTTCCCCGCAAAGACCGTGTGTCGTGTCGTGTGTATTTTCTTGGTCACTGCATATCGTTATAAATCCGCATATTCAAATCAACTGACTTCATTTCAGTGATTTCTGAAAGCCCGGAGAAGAAAAAAAAATCGGATGCGAAGACCTGAGATGCATAAACGACATGCTTTAATGACGAGCAACTCATCAAATCTTCCCCTCAGTAACTTCACCATCGGTTCCGGAGGTGTCAGTTGAGATTACTAGAGACATCTAGGTAAAGAAGTCAGTATAAAGGATTATAGTTGGTCGGGGCATGACTAGGTGGTGCCTCTGGAGGGTGCTTCACCCAGAAGCCCCAAGCAGCATGGGCATTTTCCCCCTCTCCTTCTGTGGGACCTCTGTACACTTTCATCCTCACTCTGTCTTCTCCAGTTCCTCCGTAATCTAGAATACAAAATATTTAAAAAAATTAGGACCATCCGAAAACAAATTCTGGCCCTGTTAGCATCACAGCAACATCTTTCCGGTTCTGAAAAATTCTCAACATTCAAATAGGTGTCGCTCGAATCCTATATGTTACATCATTGAGGTCGCCGACTCAATTTTTGAATTTAAGGAAACCAGCATTTTCACTGATAAAAAACAGCAGCAAGTTACGAGGCTGTGATTTAATATGGTACAGTATTATACCTGCTTTGTTGAAAAAAATGTTGAACTTGAAAGCAAGGGTAAATTTTCCCAATTAGACAATCATTTGCTTTTGAAACACATCAAGTTGAAATTTAATTACTTTTCCCTTTCCTGGGTCCACAGAATTATATCCCAAAGGAGGTCTCTTAGAAAATTGGCTTGTATATACTGTATAGAGATTTTATGGAGAAAGTCTTTGAGCTACAGAGATCCATTTTACATTGTTTATGATGGAATTCAGACAAGAAAGTAAACAAAAATTCCACAGAAGGCATGTTAGCTTTAGGTGTACAGTAAAGTAATGACAATTAGTCTTGATAATTACTGTATTATGTTTTGTTTGCAATTTACCTCTGCCTTGTGGCTTTGCCTCTGACTGAGGTTGCTGAGGAGCTGGTTGAGGTGGTGATGGAGGATTAACAGGAACACTTGGTTGCAGCTGCTGCAATTGCTGTTGAGGCTGCTGGTAGGGCACTGGCCTTGAGAAAATTTGCTGATTAGGTTGCGAATCCAAGCTATCCAACTTGGGCATCTCTTCCACAGATATCTGTTTGCTGGCAGATGGTTCAAGCTTTTGCAAACGTTGCTTCTTCTGCTCAAAAATTAAAAAAAAAAATTGGTGAGAAAGCGCTTTAAACCAGTGTTCCCCAACCTTTTTGGGCCAGGGGACCAGCAAATTCAAAAAAAGAAGTCCCAGACTGCCAAATTCTCATACAATTTTCTGCAGACCACCAAAGTATCTTGAAATTTTTGCAGACATGCCAAAGTTTTGCTTGAATGTTATTAGGCAGGTAGTTATAAGAAAAATTCAGTTAAGACGGTCATCCAAAAATTAGAAAGGTGGGCTTGGAGAAAGATATATCAGTATCAAAAATTAAATAATTTATTTCAGCAGGTGGAAGTTGGCTGAAGTGTTATTAGGAGAGATGCCAAATTTGTTTTCATCAGATAATTCAACTACCATTGTCCTTCCAAAATTTTAGGTAAAGAGAACAGACTTCATCCCAACTTTTTTATAAATTTATTATGCAGAAAATTTTTCTGTGGACCTGCTGGTAAAAACTGTTGCAAACCAGCACTAGTCCATTGACCATGGGTTGGGGAACACTGCTTTAAACAATATAAAAACCAAAAAACACAAACCTTTTTCCTTCCTTGATTCTTCTCTGGGAGTCCAAAATAAGCAGCCAGTGTGTCTCTGTCCAGATTAACATACTTTGGCTTCACCCTCTTAGACATGGGTCTTTGCTGATAATTCTGGTCAACAGGTTGACTTTTGTATGCCTGCTGCTGCTGATGGTAGCCCATATTCTCAGAGGCAGCAGCAGACAACCCAGGACTGTTCATGGCATTTTTCCTGGCCAGTTCCTCACTCTTCACCCAAAACGGATTCTTGATTTTGAAAAAGGAGCCCCAGGAGTCAACACAGGTCAAGTGGAGTGCTAAAAGCAGGGCGAGTGTTAACACTGCTCTCAGACCCATTTTCACACATCAACTGAAGCATCTAAGCATTCTCCCGCGAAGATGCACTTTAAAAGTGTTTTATGCATGACTAGATTCAGCTGAGTCACCTCCCAGAAAGTCGGTGAAAGCTGGGTTCACTTCAGAGCTGAGCACTTATTGTCTCAAGACTTCTTTTTTTTTGTCGCACTGTACAGTGATTGGTTCGCTTCCTTATTCACAGACGGGTTTTAATCAATCTACAGAATGCATAGGGGATGATGTTCAACGCATCAGGGAAACTTGTCATAACGCTAGGTGTCGCTGCTGTCGGCGTTTACGGTGCCACAAACGCACTGCATCTCGACGAACTCCTGAATGCGAATCTGTTCCACTTTTCATCCCGCGCCTTTTCTGAGATTGCTCAGGACTCGAAGGAAGCACACTTTGCTGTATTACGAAGCAAGAATGCTAAACAAGACACGATGATGATGACGAGAGAAAGGGAAGATGCGGATTATTTGAAGGTGGTGGAAATCGGAATCGGCATCGGCGCGAATTTCCAGTTCATGCCGAGCAGAACCGCGGTCATCGGAGTAGATCCGAATCCTTACTTTGAGAAATTCGTGAGACGAAATGCAGACAAGTACCCGAATGTCAGACTTGAATCCTTCATCGTAGGTATGAGCATCACGTGTGTCATTCATTCAATTACAGTATCTCGTAAATCAAAATTTTCCCTCGGCTATAACATCACGGATAACATGACGAAACGTTCATTTTTATGGTGAATTCGATGTGCATAGGCAAAGGGGAAAACCTTGAAGATATTTCGTCATCGAGCGCGGACGTAGTCATAACCACGCTCGTCTTGTGCCAAACCAAGGACAAGAGGAAGTTTCTGGCTGAAATTCTGAGGATTCTGGTACCTGGCGGAAAGTACTTTTTTTGGGAACACTTGGATGCGTATGTGAGATCGGCGGAGACTGACTCGAACCGGAAATTACTGGAACATCACAGCAAAGATCGCAGTCCACACGACAGACGTGGATACTATTGCAGGAGATTCACTTTGCTGATGGACTACTGTTACATTACCTTGGGTATAGAGAAAACAGAATATTTATTTCATTAAAATGAATAAATTTTAGGTTTATCTGCTGATTCGAAACACGTGACCCAATACTTCGGCTAAATTATTCATCATCGAAAATCTTCCTTCAACCTGGCGTCAATTTATTGCGTCACTTCCTCATTTGATTTACTGTGACATTTCGCCCCTTAATTCTCATTACTCCAACGTTGCATAACTGAAAACGTAAAATAAGTATACTATATTCATTAAGTACTAATTTCACGAAGTTGTCTATCACCTAGCTGCCAAACCAGCCATTATTCTTGCAACTTGGCAGGCGGTCCACAAGCAATAATATCAAGCTTCAACAAGTACAATTTATCCTTCTGCAGATGATAATTTCCGAGGAAAAAATTAATTTCAATTTTTGTGGGTAAATTGAAGGCTGCAATTCAACAGGATCGTTAAATAATTCATCACAGGATTGTTTGCTGTTGCATAATTCGAGGCCATGTAAGTACTAAGAGTTCCAGCAAGTCTGAATATTACCTGGCACATCATTTTCTTTTTTTTAGAGGTGCCCAATAAAAGGACAAATGGATAAAAATGAATTCCAAGTACAATTCCTTTAAACATAAAAAGGGAAATAAAATGGTGTCATACTCAGATCCCAACTTTTCCAGTCAAATGTTGGAACAAATTCGAACATCATCTGAAAAACAGATTTCAATCGAATTTCGCGTTCAGTTTCAGCCCAATTTAATTCCGATTGATTACATTTTACTTTGTCACACAAAAATATATTTATATTTTATAGGATAGATTTTCAAACAAATTTCGGACTGAAAATTGTGTGTTATACCCATGGGCACACGTTTCTTCAACTAAATTTTTCAATTCATTTCAGCGCTAGAAATTTAGCATTTTAAACCATTTACAATACAATTCATTTNTAGGCAAAGGGGAAAACCTTGAAGATATTTCGTCATCGAGCGCGGACGTAGTCATAACCACGCTCGTCTTGTGCCAAACCAAGGACAAGAGGAAGTTTCTGGCTGAAATTCTGAGGATTCTGGTACCCGGCGGAAAGTACTTGTTTTGGGAACACTTGGATGCGTATGTGAGATCGGCGGAGACTGACTCGAACCGGAAATTACTGGAACATCACAGCAAAGATCGCAGTCCACACGACAGACGTGGATACCATTGTAGGAGATTCACTTTGCTGATGGACTACTGTTACATAACCTTGGGTATAGAGAAAACATAATATTTAATTCCTTAAAATAAATAAATTTAGGTTCAACTGCTGATTCAAAACACGTGACACGTACTTCAATTAAATTATTATTCATCATCGAAAATCTTCCTTCAAGCTGGGGTCGATATCTTGCGTCACTTCCCCATTTGATTTACTGTGACATTTCACCCCTTAATTCTCATTACTCCAACGTTGCATTACTGAAAACGTAAAATAAGTATCTATACACCTAGCTGCCAAACCAGCCATTATTCTTGCAACTTTGCAGGCGGTCCACAAGCAATAATATCAAGCTTCAACAAGTACAATTTATCCTTCTGCAGATAATTTCCGAGGAAAAAATTAATTTCAATTTTTGTGGGTAAATTGAAGGCTGCAATTCAACAGGATCGTTAAATAATTCATCTCAGGATTGTTTGCTGTTGCATAATTCGAGGCCATGTAAGTACTAAGAGTTCCAGCAAGTCTGAATATTACCTGGCACATCATTTTCTTTTTTTTAGAGGTGCCTAATAAAAGGACAAATGGATAAAAATGAATTCCAATTACAATTCCTTTAAACATAAAAAAGGAAATAAAATGGTGTCATAGTCAGATCCCAACTTTTCCAGTCAAATGTTGGAACAAATTCGAACATCATCTGAAAAACAGATTTCAATCGAATTTCGCGTTCAGTTTCAGCCCAATTTAATTCCGATTGATTGCATTTTACTTTGTCATACAAAAATATATTTATATTTTATAGGATAGATTTTCAAACAAATTTCGGACTGAAAATTGTGTGTTATACCCATGGGCACACGTTTCTTCAACTAAATTTTTCAATTCATTTCAGCGCTAGAAATTTAGCATTTTAAACCATTTACAATACAATTAATTTTCATGAGGGAAAATACAGTTTGTTCCGATCACGTCTTTTTGGTATAGTGCGAAGAAAATGACGAGACCTTAAAGCGTGTGATTCGATTTCGGGGATTCGTCAATGACTTGTACACTAATTATTTTACCTTTCTTTCCCTCTCTCTTTCTTCATTAGGAATTTACCAAAAGCACAAAAGCAAAGCGCTCCTTCAATACAAGAGCAGTGAAGAAGAGGACGCCATTGCGCAAACTGGATTCCAATCTGTCGAGTTTGAAGTTTTCCAATTGCCCAGTGCGAAAAAAGTGTCCAAGCCCACGACTTGGTTCGCAGAACGTTTGGCATCCAGTTATTCCCCGACTTTACACTTACGCGGAATCGCAACAAAGGCCCGAGTCGAACCGTAATTTTCCACAGCTCCCATCAAATATGAAACCCTCGAATTTTCGATAAATTCGAACGAATGCTTTTTCTTCCCATTCGTTTATTACTCCGTAAATTGACTTTTTTCCGAACAAAAAAAAAAACACCAGTCCCGAACGAAGAAAATAAATCAAACATTGGCTCGTTTTGTCAAAATCTCCTCTCCCCCATGAAGCGATAAAATACTGCCGAAATCGGAGAGTTAACAAACGGGATTTAAAACCGTCCCAGGCAAAAAAAAAACAAGATCGTTCGTTCGGGCCGTTACAAAATAAAAATTACTTCATGTACACGAGCTCAGACACACTTTCTTCCAACGTTCGCGGAAAGGTACAAAGCAGCTTCATTTTTTTCTGGAAGAACGAAAGAAAAATAATTTTCCAGGCTGTTGATAATTTGTTTCACATTTCGGATTGATTTATTTTTTTTTCAAACTTCTTCTTCCGTGTTGGTCTGTTGCGCCTTTTGATAAGTTGTCGTCACGTCTCTCTTGATCCTGATCTGAGACATGAGTGCTCCAATTGAAGCGAACAATGGCTCAATGAAAGTCCTGGTTACCATCTCAAAAAGCTGTCGAAAAAAATTGAAATGAAATTATGTAATGCGAAAAAAAAATGTGCAACAATTACGTCAAGTAAATATTTGCATCGCAGAGGAAAAATTCTCATCTCTTATACGAAACATATCTTTCAAGTTTGAACACGAATTCCACTCGAATTAATAGTTTCCCCAATTATGAAATTAAATTCTTTCAAAGAATTCCTCATGAATTGTAGCTCATGATCTTGTTCTCAGTTCCACACGGTTTTGAGAAAATGATTTACATTTTAATTTGACGACTCGGACTTCGAACCAAGAATATATATTTTCCTGACCAGAGAGAGATTAAAAAATGTGAAGAACCGTTATCAAGATTTGCTTCTATTCCAATCACTCGAACACTAGGCATTCGATAGCAGCGAAACCAATTAAAATAACCCCAGCATGAAGTTAAAATTCTTTTTTTTTCTTTTGCGATGCCCAGAGAAAAGGAATCTCGTCGATCAGACCTATTTTCATTTCAATCTGCAGTGGAACAGAAAATAGCAGCAGGGAAAAAAAGACATCCTTCATCCAATCATAAGCTCGAATAAAATTCGATCAGCGTCAATTGATTATTAAATCAGCGCTGATTTAATCATAGCGTAAATTCGAGTTTCCCGCTTTTTATTCAAATTTTAAAGAAAATAAAATGAATATACAGTATACTGTCAGGAATAAATGCAATACAGCATTGTTTATTTTAATTACAGATCCTGAGCTTTTTTTGTTTACGCAATACATTTGAAAAAAATCTTGAAAGGCGGAACTCTTCGGAGACTTACGTTGCGCACGACGGCGAAAAAGAGTGCGAAAATGCGCAGCAACGGGGTGATGATCCAGATGAAAACAAATGAGAGCAATGCGAAGATGAAGCCCCACAGAATGGCCAGTGGGACGCCCAAAACGGCGGCTAGGGCGCCGTAAATCCCAGACTTGACGAACGTAAATGCCGCGTACGCCATTTTCCAAGGGGCATCGGGTCCGTGGGTCGCGTCCGGCTCAGCAATCACATCGCCGAATGCAATCTTTGAAAGAAAGAAGAAAAAAAAGGGCCATGATTCAAATTGAAATTGTAAAAAATTGAAAGGCGTTTTTGCAGTGAGATTACAGATCGAATTTCCCAAGCGTAGCGACGCCATGTGGACCGTACCAAAAAAAAAGATTGATTTCGGTCGTGAATAATTGAAAATTGATACAGTACTTTATCTTGGTTACACGCAAAAAAAAAAAAAAAACTCCACGAAGCAGCACATAAATCAAACTTACATTGACGTGCTTGTTGATGCCGCACTCATCCCTGTCATTCAAATTCAATCCACACGTCATCTCGTCAAACTTGCAAACCCCTCGCTCTGCCGTTCCTTTATTCTTGTCCTTCTTCTCTTTCTTCTTCTTCTCCTTCCCCTAAAACAAAAAACACAGGTGTCAACAAGGCAAAAACTTGTACAATTCCCAAAACCGTTCCCCGGAAACGGTGAGCAACAGACCATGGACTTAATCGGAGCAACACTTCCTGTCATAAACCAGTGACGGTAAAACGAAAAAAAAAAGTGAACTCAATTTCGCCGCCTTCACGAAGAAATTAAAAAAAAAACCCCAGCGTTCGAAAAAAAATAACAAAAACACCGACGGAAAATAAATTCGCCCCAGTACCTGTTGCATCGTAAAAACTCAGCGTTCGGCATCATAAACAACGTTTGACAACACAATAAAAAAAAGGGGGCTCGTGGCCTGAAAATCCGTTGACCAAGTTCATTGCACCTCGGGGCGAGGGAAAGAAAAGTAGGAGGGAACTCGGTTTAAAATCCTGAGTCACCACAAAAAATTTCACTCCCCCCCTGAGGGGAAAAGAAAAGAATAAAATGAAGGGAAGGAGACGAGGCGAATTTTTCTCTCTTTTTTTTGTATTCGCTGAGGCGCGATCAAGGCTTTTGCAATGGAGCGCCGCAGGGTCCTTGCACATTGATACACACACACACACACACAAAAAAGGCGCCACTTCCAGGGTTGTCCACTATTATATAAAATATCCTTCAAGATACCTCGGTACCACCGCGGCAAATCTCCACCAAGAAACCAGTTGCGTGCTTCAATTCTCTCGAGGGAAATTTAGGCCACCTGGCGGAATGATGCTTGAACTAAAATTAGCCGTACCCAGAGGTTGAAAAATTCTCTCGGAAACAATGCTAAAATTTATCATGCATAAACCTACATTTTCGTATAATAATAAAAAATATGCAACGTCAAGAGAGATCCCCATACAAGGGAATTTATTTAGATGAATCGATTAAGATCGAGAGTTATTTACTATGCCCAAAATTACGTCTTCCCAATAAATTATGCGGAATTTAAATATTCAGAAATCTTTTTTTTTAGTAAGAGAACCCCCGGCAAAAATTATTTTTCCCTCTCAAAAGAGGAGAAATGCAGAAAAATACAGCTTTCACCTCAAAAAACATTTTTTTGCTCTACCGCTGCTCCATTTTCAAATTAAAAAATTTTTTTTTCGTGACTTTAAAGCCAACCGCTTTAAACAAATGGCAGCCGTTTCATTGAATGCCCGACTTTCCTGCAATAAAGTAAGCCAGTACAACCACCCCCCCCCCCTCTGCGTCCATGAGTACTTCATTCGATCATTGAAATGCAGGACTACAAAAAAAAAAAACAATGCATTTTAACGAGGGAGGCTTTCGTGGAACTCGAGGCCAGGCGAACCGTTTAAAAAAAAAGCCAATTAAAATCGTTCATCCCTCGGCAACACTGATCGCGTGCACCGAAACGACAAAGAAAAGAAAAAACCTCTCTCTCTCACCCTCCCAACACCGGTTGAATGCCATCGGCTCGTCTCATATTTTCATGTCCCGAGGGCGAAACTATCCCCCCAAAAAGAAAAAGAATAAAATCTAGCGAAATAATATAAAGGCGACTCGATCATAATTCGTAATCGGAAACTGGAGCGACGAAGGCAACCCTGAGGATCGCGTGTGCATCCAGCGAAGACGGACAACTAAATTGCTCTGTGATGGGGGTTTCGGGGGGGATAGAAAGATCCTATGTCCTGTTCAGTAATTGCATGTTTCTACAGGATTGTGAAGAGTGGGGGAGAGAGGAATCGACTCGTCTTCACCGAGTTTCCGGCGATTCTGTGCCCTTCGTATATTTTTTTAAAGGGAAGAACCTCGGGATATTCGACAGGTGGACTCACTGAAGCAGTCCAAAGTCTCTTTTTTTCCAAACAAAGACGGGATTCAAAACTTCCGCTGAAATCGAGGGGGGGGACCTTATTGCGAGTTACACACCGAGCTTTGCCTCGAAAGCAAGAAAATAAAATGCTCCTTGACAAATCAAGCACACACGAAAAAAAAACTTTGAGAAGATCAAGAGGTAATCGACTTTTCATTTACTCGCTAGAGGGGAAAAATTTCGGATCATTTTCCAAATTAACGAGAAGATATTCCAGTCGAGGAGCAAACATGTACAACGAAAACGATTTCCACTGAAGAATTCAATTACATTAACGCTTGCCAAGGGAATCGTTTGAAGAATTTCTCCAATATCTCGGGAATATCCTCGCTTTCACTCTACATAGAATTCTCGCAAAACAGCAATTACAGGAAGAATGTCAGCGTTCCTGTCGATAATGACGTCGTCCCAATTCAAGCTACGATGGGTGAATTTGGAATATACTTGTGTTTAGGAGGCAGATGTCTGATTAAAAATTTGTTCAATAAGCCCAGGTAAATATATGAGAAGAAATCCTGGTCCGCTGCTTCGCTCCGAAGCTCGAATCAAAGAATTCATCAAAATTAGTCTCCCCAAATTATTTTCAAAACACTATAATTACTGTACTGTCCTTGGAAATGATTCGAGCTTGCGAAGGATTTATAAATTATTCACCAAATTCGAGAGAATTCTTCGAATGGACACTTCGCAAGTGTCTCCGATATCATCATCCACATGACACCAGTAGAGGATCTCGCTTACTCGACTCTCCGAGAACTTTTCCACAAGCTCCAAGCAACACGAAAATTATTCCCACGAAAACGAAAAAGACACACACACACACACACGAACAACGGTTGCAGAAACCAAGTACGAAAAAAAAAAAGTGTGGCAACTCACATTTGGAACTTCGTTCTCATCCTTCTCCTTCATCTCGAAAGTCTCGGCAGATCCGGGGTCAGTCGTGATTTTGATGTCGATATCCGGGTTCTGCATAACAACTCCGTGTTCCACTGCTTCTTGCAACAAAGGCCACGAGGATTCGTTGAGGTTCGTTTTCGAACCCGCACGAGAACTCGGCTTATTTTCGGTCGACATACTTTCTCACGAACACTTCCTTTCCGGATTACTTTCAACTAAATGATCTACAACACTTTTCCAAATTGGTGATTCTGAAAGGAATTTCCTCCTTTTATATTCGCGAAAGAATATCTAGTAATGCGCTGTGGGGGAAATCAAATACTGTATTGTACAAGGTCTGTGAACGAATTCACAGCAGGTGGTCAATTCCGATGGCAAGAATTTTCAAGCATAAATTGCAGAATTGCCGGAAATTTCTGCCATCGACGACAAACGTTATCTAGTCACGTCAGAGATTGATGAACACTGACGTTCAAACGCACTCGGTTCAGAGAAAAATAAGCAAAAACGAAGGAAAAACACTGAAAACGATCGACAACACGAATCGATCCCCTTCGAGAAGCGCAAATTCGAATTGCATGATTCATAACGTAGTTATAAAATGAACTTTAAAAAGAAGTGGAATGAAAACAGGAAGTGTACGAATATTGCTCAACCGACAAATTTTAAAGGTTATAGAGCGTCAGCTTCTAGTGTTACCATGAGGACGTCACCCACCGAAACTGCGAGCACAACTGCCAACGATTTCGGGCGAGCTCAACCGATTTTCCTCACCCCGGGCAACTCCTGAGCGAGTTCAGACATTCCATTTAAATATCCACCGACCGCGCTTAATATGATATATTACTGCGTTTATTTTTGTTGTAAAAATCATTCTTTCAGCCAAAATAAATACTTTGAAATTCTTTTTCTATGTTTGAACTAAGCACTAAGGAGATAATTTGTGTGGAGAACTTTGTGCACAATGCTGTGATTCTACACTTGGGGAATATTTTGAAGAAGCCTAATGAACTTATTCTCACCATAAAAAGAGTCCATCTTCAAGATAAAATTCCAGTTGTTCTATAATGTTCATACTTAATCCAAGCTAAACATAAAAATACTTGAGCAGAGGACTTGAACCTAGCATTATTGATAACCATCATCATTTTATAATAAAAAAAATACTGTGTTTTGATAGATGCTTCAGAATTATAAAAGCATACAAAACTATACTTATACCCTGCCTGAATAAGTTGCATAATGAAAATAAAATAAAGATTAAGCATTTTAACTGCAGTGATCATTTTTTGTAAAAGAAGTACAAGTAAACTCTCTCTACTTCAATTTTAGCAATATTGATCTTCTCTCCATTACATTTTTTAGGTCCCATGGGAAAAGCTGCCCATATTGAGGATTTCCAGTAAAAAAATATATTCTCTGTGCAATTATATGTTTTCCTGGTCTCCTCAATTTCGTTCTAGAGAGTGTCCACATGTTCAGAAAATATGAGCTTCGTAAAGAGCTTCTCTTCTATTTTCCATCTAATTTCTTCAGGGCTGCAGCGGGTACGTGAACTCGCTCATCGCAGCTTCCTGCGCATTGTTGTGGACCTCGAAGGAGACTTTGGTGAAAGTTCTGCGGAAATGCGCCTTCATACGCCCGAAATTCGCCAACCGTCATAATTTCAGCATAATCTGCAGCACCCTTCTCATAATCCCCGGTCGTCGTCCATGAACCAATTGTATTTCCATTAACGCAAGCAGTAATCCGTGGAAGAAACGCTTCCAAGCGTCGCAATGCATTTCTAAGAATCAGTTGAAGGTTCTAGTATTTTCGCGCTTGGGCTCATCTGAACCAGGGGTTTCGAATATAATAAAAAAAACCTCCGAAACGAAACGAAACCCTCTCACACATCGAGGGTATCCATCCCTTGCATTCCGTGTCGCCCGATTTGCATAAAACTGCAATAAAAACCCGGCGATTCTCCGACTTGATGATTGGGTTCCGCTCGCCCAAAAATTCCCGAGTTATTTTTTTTTTAAAGACTGTAATTTTAACAATAAATTCCAAACGAAATTAAAGTGTTCAGAAGGGGAATGAAGTGGCTGAAAATTGAATTGTTACAGGCCGCTTTGTTTCCTCGGAGAAATTGGGGCACAGTTTATTGGATCAATGCCCAGATGATTTGAGTTCCCTTTTTTTTCTGAATTACGATAAACTGCGTTTCACGTCTCAGGTTTATTATTTGAAGACATTCACCTGATCCTGAGCATGCTTTATTTATTCGGTCTCAAAAATTGATGGACTGAAAGAAAGAAAAATCGATTAAATTTCTTTTTGCCCGTGTGTTGCCTTTTTTTTAAAATTTCGATTAAACCTCGAAAATTCCAACCGAGTGGAAATTAGTGTAAGAACAATACATGTCATATTATCGGTACCAGTTCTACATGCTTTCCAGTGAAATCCGTCACGCAATTTAGCAGCAGCAGAGAGCGTTTACATTTCTTTGCCAAAAAACAGGCATAATTGATTCTCTTTCTTCTTTTTCTCCGCGCATGACCTACATCATGGATTCTTCTTTCTTTGCAAGGCGTTTTCCTGCTCTCCTTTTATTTCCGTTCTCAAGTCGTACTTGATAGTTCTTGTGAGGGAAAGTTCATGTCGACCGCCGACTGCTTTAGTGCCAAACAGTACCATAAATCCGTAGTAGGAAGTTTACTTCCTGCAGAACCCCGAAACGTGTACTGACTGCGTTCGTTCTCCAAAGAACCAAATCAAACAACATTTCCACATCTGTCTCGACTTCAGACGCGTAAAAAAGGTTGCATGCAGCAACCAGAACGTATACACGTGTTGAGAGAAAGATATCCAGACGAAATGCACTCGGTATTACAGTGAAGGGGTAAATAACCCGTCATTAAAATAATTAGACATTTTTTTATTGTTGGGGGAAAATAAGCGCAAGTTTTGTGATGAAGCGTTTTAGTTCTTGATTTTCAGAACGAAATTAAAAGAAAAAATTGTCAACCTTGATGCTTTGATTTCATACCAGCAAATTTTCATAACATGGCTGCTTGGTCTCAACCAAATTTTAAATAGTTGAACCTGGATAACTCAACCCTCCCTAAGTCAAAATTATTTTCAAGTTACTGTCTGAATCTCTTCAGAATTAATGCATTAAAAACCCCCCGAAGTTCAGTGCTTTTCCTCTCAGCTCTCAGCATTAAGTCTCTCCTTTTAGAAAAAATCAATTCATGTTTTTATTGCTTTTTTTCTTGCTTGTGTCAAGAAAATAAAAGCCAACAAGCCACGGAAAATTTAACTCATGCAGGTTTGACTTAAGGTTTTAAACATATCAATTCTAAAGGGATTCATACAGGACCTGAAAAAAAATTCTTTAAAAAATTCAAAATTTTTTAATATTTACATATCCTGAAAACAATGAGCTATTTATATTCACAAAAATTAAAAATTAAATTTTCTTCTAAATAACACAATTCATAATAAAAAAGCTACTACAGTATAATTTTTTGCCAATATATATATATACAGTATTTTTGTGGTTCTTTTGATGACAGAAAGCTAAGCTTTCATGTGGTTTTCTTCCGCATTATTTTTTGTATCTTAAAGTTGAGGGAAAACATATAAATTCTAAAGGGATTCATGCAAGACCTTAACCAAAATTCGACTTACGGAGGTTCGAGTTATCGGGGTTTGCCTGTACCTAATTTATGAGACTTTTTTGACATTACAAGGTCCACCAACAAAAGCACCACCGTATTTTATTCAATTTTTTTTCATTATCCACGCTGAGACGCCGTGATAAGTTGTAGTATTTTTCGTAGGAACTTTTCCCCCATGTCTTTTTTTTTTAGTTGTCCCAACACCTCCTTCAATTCAACGACCTCGTGGAAGCAACGTCGCTGGTTTAAAAAACCCCCCATCGTTCTTTTTAAACCGTTTAAAAAACCCCACGATGACCGTTGAGCGATTCCTCCTCACTCTACTCTACCTTCGCCCTCAATCGTTTTCTAAATACCCCCGTGTGTCCGGCAAAGTGATGCTCGAAATCGCTCGGATTCACTGCAGTGAAAAAGCACGTTCACCTCTGAAAAGCAGCCCATGTAACACGAAAAACTGCCCAACCCTCTGATCGTGTCCGAAACTAAACCCACCCTCTCTTAATAAATACTGTTCTCGAGACTGATGGGTTCGTGTTAGGGCATGGAAAACCCGGATAAGGGACACCTCGTTTCATGGATTGACGCGAATTTTAAAATCAGATAACGGACCTAGCTTCGGATAGCAAATAAAAAAATTAATAACAAAATTAACAACAAATAAAAAAGTAATAACAAATAAAAAAGTAATAACAAATAAAAAAGTAATAACAAAATTAACAACAAATAAAAAAGTAATAACAAAATTAACAACAAATAAAAAAGTAATAACAAAATTAACAACAAATAAAAAAATAATAACAAAATTAACAACAAATAAAAAAATAATAACAAAATTAACAACAAATAAAAAAATAATAACAAAATTAACAACAAATAAAAAAATTGATAACAAACAAAAAATTAAAAAAATTAACAACAAATAAAAAATTAATAACAAAATTAACAACAAATAAAAAAATCCTTATTTTCTTTGTAAAACAAATCGACGATTTTTCCTTCAATCCAACGATTTTTTTTGGTCCCTTGGAGTTCATTGCACCTGATGTACAGGGATTTCGATTTACCGTATTTTCCAAAACATTCAATCAATAATAAACGAAGGGAACTTCCAAAGGATTATTCATGATGGGTAAAATTATCAAGTCCCCATATATTCTTAAAATTTTCGAATTTAGATAATTCCTGGGCATCTTGAACAAATTAGCCATTATTGCAGACGCCGGTTCGGATTTTTTTTTCTTCAGATAATGAGCTTCTAATTATATCGAGGAACAAACACGTTCATCACCAACCGATGAGAGATTACTTTTCAGTGTCGAATGCAATCCTTTGATTGGAATGCGTCTGGAAAATATAAAAATCGGCTGGATAGAATCATTTCGAGAAGGAAGAAGGCAAAGAGAGAGTTGAAAGAGAAGTTTCGTATGACTGGGATTTTGGCGTTTTTGTCTGGTGCTGGAGGGTAAGGGAGTCATCATCATCATCCTTGTCAACACCCAGCAGAGGCTGTGTTTCGAGGGTGTCTTTTTCGAGATGACGAGAGTTGCCAGGGATAGAGTGGAGTCAGATGGTGATCTGAAACCCTCAAACCCCCCCTCGTCTGGGACACGCCGCCCAGCAGGGGTTCCAGTGTCAACAGGACCCCCTGTCTTTGTCACCAGCAGCTTTTTTCTGTTGACTTTTGCAAGATTTTGCTCTGGTGGATTCTTGACCTTAGTTTATGTGTCCTCATACTAGCCCTAAAACAAGATACTGTACTTTACTTTGCTGAAATACAGTATTTTGAGAAGTCCTCAAAATCTCAGAAGCGGTCACAAAATAATAATCAAAATAATTGATATTTTACAAAGCTTCTCTTTTTTTTCCTTCAAAATATCCTCCAGGTAAAAACCGAGATGCTTGAAAAAAATTCAGAACTGTCATTGAAAACAAAATATTTTGGTTATGGACTTTTGGTAGATAGCAGATATGCTCCTCATCAATAGTGTTATAGTATTTATACTCAAGTGAATTTATTTTAGTATATAAACCCTGAAATTCAGGAATTATGGTTATGAAATTATCATTCAATGATTTGAATTTTTATTCCACATTGTAATCTGCCAGTTTGATTTGAACCTGAATAAATATTTTATATTTATTTTTAATAAATTTTTTATTAATTCTATTGTCTCTAATATTTTTTTACTTAGTGGAATATGTTTCAAATGTGATGCTCTCCAGAAAATTAAATATTTGCAGTAAAAATATTTACAAGCATATGAAATGCAATTTATATTTTTGAACTAAATTTTTTTACCTTGCAATTTCACCTCCCATAATTTGACGGTCAAATTTGCAGGGAGATTGACTCTCAATTTGACCTCTGCCTTGCAATTTGACCCGTGGACAGACATGGAATGTCAAATGCCATGTAAAAAAAACATACCATGTGACGTTGTCTTGCAATTTGACCACTTTGCAATTCAACCCTAGTCCAGCAACGGATCAGGGTCAAATTGCAAGGTACCACCTGTACTCAAATACAGTACTTCAGCACACTGTCCCAGTGATGAAAAAAGAGAAAGTTTACAAAATTAAAACTGGATTGAAGCTTGTTGAACTTAGTCCATCTATTCTAAATTTTGGAAGCAACAAAATGAGAGATTTGCGCAACAAAAGAAACGCCAAACAGACTTTGATCCTTTCAAGTGTTGCTTCATAAGCTTATCCAAAGAAATTTTCTCCCGCTTTACAACTATATAGTGATTTACACCTGGAACAACGTATATAGAAGAAACAGGGTAAGTTTTCCTAAATAAAAAAAAATAATAATATAAACAGGAGTTAAACATGATTTGAAATTTTCAAGGAATAAACCCCCTTATTCAATTGTGAATCGGCATTAAAATAACCAGCATGCCTACTATAATCTAAAGAAGAAAAATTCGCAAACGCCCCGATATTTTTTTTTTTTTTTGACAGGCCTTCCATTTGGTTCAATCATGCTGCTTGAGAAATCTTGTTATCTTCAAAAAGCTCTCTGCTGTAAATTTCATTTCACCTAAAAAAAATTAAAAAATAAAACGCGTCGGTTTTGCGCGAATTGCGGCGACTGAAATTATATATAGGATCCCTTTCCTTCACCTCCGACCAAATTCCCCCATGGCCAATTAAATTCAGGTTCTACTTTTAATGAAGCACCTGAATGCACCGTGCCATGGATATTCCGTTCCTAATATTCCTCGAAAAGTTCATCACCCTCCATAATCAAAACGGTCATGTGTAAAATCCAATTTGCCAACTCTCCTCCGCCACTATATAGCATAAAAGTCTCCTTTTTTGGTTTAAAAAAAAATCCGAAAATTACCAGATTGCGGTTGGTTAGTCGAGGGCAAATCCTGCGCACGGAAAAAGGGTCTCAGAAACGAAATGCACCATGAGAGACAAGAGAGAGAGAGAGAACTTGGGGGGGAAATCATTTTTCTTCCCGCCTTGTTGTTTGGCAGGCAGTTGGGAGGGAAGGAAAACGCCAAAACAATCTTTCCCTTCCCTTTTACAGCAGATAAAACCCCCGCGTCTCCCCCAGAAAAAAAGAAAAATCGCGAGGCCAAAAAGCTCCGGGGAGTTTCGCGCATATGCGTGACAACTTGCAAATCCTCTCGAATGGCGTTTTCAGCTCAGTCGTCGCAGTCAAGGTCGAAACGATAACAACAACAACAAGAGAAAGAAAGATACAGCACATGGAGGAGGGAGAAATCTACCCTTCTCCATAACCCCATGTGTGTGTGTGTGTGTGTGTGTTGTCTGTGTCACCCAGTCCATATTCTCTGAAATTCAGCAATCCCTGACACATGCCTGAGACTTCGGGAACCCCTATCCACAGGGGCTGATCTGTTAGACGTCCTGGCAAGAAAAAAAAAATTCTCTCCCAATCTTTACTAAAAAAAGGGGATTTGTGCCTGGAAGAAATTTCCAAATGACACTTGATTAACAGTTAGGAATCATCTCCAACATTCCACTAGAAAGTTCAAAATTTAAAAATTTTTACAACTCCTGAAAAAAATGAGCTATTTATATTCAAAAAATTAAAAATTGAATTTTATAGTAAGTAACACAATTCTTAATAGAAACAAGCTACAGTACTATACAGTAATTCAGTGTTTAAAAAATTCCATCACACTTGCGCAGCATAGCCAGACTGATTTTTTTTCCAATATTTGATTTTTGAGGTTCTTTAGATAGTTTAGAAGACAAAAAGATCAGCTTTTACCTAGTTTTCTTCTGCGCAGTTATTTTCTGAATCTTGAAGTTGAGAGAAAAATTATTTACCGTATTTAATTCTTTTGGGACTTAATCCTAATTATCAATGAACAGGAGAAACCAATTAAATATGTTCCCATTGAAATCCATGCAAAAATGTTGTCCAAAACAAAGATGCTCCAACATAGGTACATGGTGGTGGCCCAAGCACCAATGATGTTTGCATCTTGATGGGGCCCCACTGCTTCCAAATTTCTCTCCAATTCTCAGGAAAGATTACACATTGGGAATGTACAGTGCTGGATTTCATTCAGCAACTAAACTGTAATTTCTTGCATGTGATTTCCATAGAAATAATGGCACAAGAGGTGCTTTGCAATTCAACCTTCTGGAATTCAACAGCCAAATTTGCTTGGATATGAGGTTGGCTTTCGATTCAACATCTTCCCCAGGATTTGACCTGTTTTAGTCTCTTTTCTAGTGTTGTTATGCTGTTTGCCCTTGATTTTAGAGAGTGTCTTGCAATTTGACCCTCGTTTGGCAATGGATTACAGTCAAATTGCAAGGCTCTTGCGCGTGATTTTCATAGAAATAATGGTACTACAGTACTGGTACCTTGCAATTCAATCTCTTTTCTAGTGTTTTTGTGATGTTTTTCCTTGATTTTATAGAGTGTCTTGCAATTTGACCCTAGTTTGACAATGAATTCAGGTCAATTTGCAAGGTACCACCTGTATACATGAAGCACAGTAGTACCATCAATGGTTCCCGCCCCTCAAGAAAAACGAATTTACTTAAGGTAACATTCAAGTTAGCTGTG
The DNA here is from genome assembly GCA_905338405.1 of Notodromas monacha. NCBI lineage: Eukaryota > Metazoa > Arthropoda > Ostracoda > Podocopida > Cyprididae > Notodromas > Notodromas monacha. The sequence goes on from CAJPEX010002696.1 coordinate 23,806, forward strand.
CTGCAAACAGTGCGAAGTGGGACTCGTCTTTCTTTCCCCAGACAGGAACTCGATTGTTTTCGTCCGCGTTTCCGCTCCGAGTCGGTTTTCGCACTCATTAGTCCCCGTTTTCGTTCGGTCATTTTGATTTAGGTTTGTTGTTGTTGTTTTTCTTTTCTTTACGCTTTGTTTTTGAAGGCCGGAAGGAAGATGATATGTGTGGGTTCTCCAGCACATCCAACCAACCAACCAACGGACCAAGTGTTGCCGAAAACGTTTCCGGATGACACACACACACACACACGCGAAAAAAAAACCGAAGCTCCTGAACCCCTCTGCCTGATTAAATATCCGACAACACTGCACAAAACAAAGGATAGAGAGCAAAACCCATCCGAAAAGTCAGGTCACTTCCGCGGATATGTCGTAACGCTTTGTAACCGTCCTTAAAGACGAGCGCACCAAGCGTCGTAAGAAGAAGAAGAGTATAAGAAGAGAGCGAGTTGTGTCTACATTCACACTGATAAGGATCTGGATGCAACTGCACTTCCAGGGAAAACGAGATGGAGCAGCAGAGGATTCCTACAGCGATTAAAGCATTGACAAACAAGACGTTCCATGGAAATTTAGGAGCATGCTGGTGGACAGCAGATAAGCATTTCCCCCCTCCCATCCATGATGGTCAGGGTGCATCAACAAATATCACTGCAAAAAAAAAGAAGGAATAACGAAAAAATCGCATTTTAGCCCTGTGCAAATAAGAAGGGCGAGGAGCACCCAGCAGCAAGAAAATCGCCCTGTGCACAATTCATGCATTTTTATCTTTTACTGCCAGTTTTTTTTTCTCTTTGCTGATTATGCGAAGCAAAATTTGCATGCTGTCCATTTCAATTCGAATTGAAGAATCTGCACTACAGTGATGCCGCGTAAGAAACTTTTTTTTTCTTTCACTAAACAGATGCAATTCTTTGTTCGGGAGTCGTCCTCAAAGAAAGGCAGGGAAATTCAACCGTATAAAAATATTTGAGAAATATTTTGTATTAGAGAACGAATTAAAGTCTTGAAACCATTCACAGCCATGATTCAGAGAATCTNATTCAATTCATTGCTAGCTCAAGTACAGCAGATTAAAGATGACAGTATTAATGTAAAGAATTTTTTTTTCCACCAGTCGTTCCCGACCATTGATTCGAAAGACAATTTTTGGGATTTGTTTCTTCTTGGAAACTTTGATTTCCAAATTTTGATTTCAACGAACTCGTTTACTCGCCACATTTAAAGTCACGCACTGATGAAGATTGTGTAGAAGATTTTTTTGCATCTCGATCGAAAATAAAAATAACGGTGTCCTCGGGTGATGCAGATCCCGATTCAGAAAAAGGTCAACATAGTACGGTACTGTAATTTAATTCATTCCCTTTGTGTTCAATTAAAAATGAGGAAAGCAAGCAATTCGAACAGGAGCTTTATTCGAATAACTTGACCTCGTTATTTCGAATTGACCCAACGTATCACAGGGATCGTCCGCACGGTTACCCAGGGTCAGGACCTGACTCAGACGCCACCTGGGCTCTGATCATTTGTTTCCTCTATGCTGTGGTCTTTGTGACTTGTTGTGGTTTCGCCATGATCTCTTGGAAGTTCCAGAAAGACAGAAACGCTGCCTGGGATTGTGAACAGAAAATTGAATGGGAAACAGAAGTCGGTAAAGAGGAGGAAGGAGGAGAAGAAGAAGGTGGTGGAGAAGGACTTGAAGCTGGAGGTATTGAAGGAAGCAACTTCATTTGATACATCACTAAATCATCAGTTTTATTTTTCCCTGAGATACTATTCCGCTTTTTTTTTCTTTCGTACCAACAGAAGGAGGTGCCTGAATTCGTGGCAGCACATATTCATGCAACCACATCCCCTCATTATTATGCAATGAAAAATGTAAAAACAATATTTGTGAGGAAAAGGCAACAAGCAACTAGCTGGCATGACTGTGGAGTTTCTTCTTTCTTAATCCAGCGCTCAATTTTTATTTATTTCATTTAATCTCATATTTTTGTCTTCTGCGTGAGTGTCGAAATAAACAACATTAAACACAGGCCTTCGGCAGTTGCGCAGGCGCGTGATTGCCAGCAGCATGTGCTGGTTGTGGGTGCTTTTATTCCTCGGTGGAGCAAGTGGTTACAAAATCTTAGCCTTGAGTCCTTTGTGCAGTAAGAGTCATGTTATCGCTTATGCGCCTCTACTGAATGAATTGACCGCAAGAGGGCACCAGGTGACAGCAGTTGTGCCTTATAATGTGCCCAGTTTGAGCAACGGAGTTCAGGTTTTGACGGACGACAGCCTGAAGGAACTCGCGTGGGGCATCTTCCAATACCAGGTGGAAAACCGCAAATCTTCGTTTTACGAAGTCTAGTGTAGGTGTCGCTCTAAGGATCGGTGTTCTTGCAGTTTTCTGAAACGCTAGGGACCACTTGGAACGCTATCTCGGACGAACTCGGGTTTTTCGAGGTTTCCATTCAAACTTGCCCGAAATTGTTGGAAACGCCGACGGTTGCCAGACTGATGCAAACTGTCGAAAGAGGCAGTTAACTGATGCAAAACGACTGATGTGTGCACCGTTTACTCACGTACAAGCCCAAATAGTTAGCCGATTTTCACGGAAAGCCCATGAAAAAATCACGGCCCCTGAACGGCACCAGTTCGCAGCGACAACCGAACCCCATACCCACGAGTTTCGTCCCATATTTGGCATCCGTGTATGGAGATCGGTTCGTGATTTTTGTGTGGATTCATTTAACTGTATATGTAGCGTTATATTAAAAAAAAGAAATATCGGGATAGCTACCACATGCAAAACTACCCGAATAAAATATAATTGATAATGGGACCTCAATCAACGCCTAACTCACGCGAGTACCGTATATAAGTCAACACATGAATATTCCAGGAAAACCCTTTAATAACGGCAACACCAAAAAGTTATAACCACTTCTCATGCTTGGCAAAAATTAAAAAAAGTCCTATGAATTTCAGTAAATATTATTTTTCTTTCAACTCAGATGCAGAAAATCATAGAAAATGCAGAAATGCGAAGAAGAAAATCACAAAAAATTCCGTAAAGGCGTAATAAATTAGCACAAAAGTATGCCTATTTCGGATTAAAAATCAGAGTAGATATGTAACGGGATATTTATTTCAGTTTTTCGCGATAGAAATAACGACAAAATTTCGAAAATAAAAATTTAAAATTTTCAAATTGTTCAAATTTCAAGTGTCTGCAAGGCAAATCCTCTGCCTATATCTGTGTGTATTTTTCAGATGTAATTTTCAGAAAGAATCTTCACGCCTAACCTTACCAACATAACAGTCAACCCAGTGTGACATCTAACGTGATAGCGTGAGGATAGTTTATTTTTACTCACGTAGATGTCACCAGATCATGGGGAACCCCCCTCACATAAATCCAAGACAGCAAGGAATTAACGGATCAGGGAATCGAAAATTGAAGCTAATTGTATAAAAAATGTTAAAAAATTAAAAAAGAATCTTCAAAATTTTATAAATTTTGAAAATGCGAGCTTCCATCAAAAATTTCAGGATGAACTTCGTGGAAAGGATGATGAATTTCGGCTTCACCTGGGCCGTGCAAGCCACGAGACAAAGATGGATAAGGGTCCACCTTGGGTAACAAGCTCTTCGGAAGTTCACCTCGGGGCTCCTAGGAAGGTAGGGTCTTGATCTCTTTTTGCAGTCGGAGCACCACAACTTGGTTCTGGTTTCTAATAAGGTTAACCCCGGTCCAACCATGCCTAACATGATAGAAATCGGAGGAGCTCATTGTCGACCCCCGAAAAGACTTCCCAAAAACTTGAAAACCTGGTTCGACAAGACGGGTGCCGGGAATGTGATCTTTTTCAGCATGGGAAGTGCTGTTTCCTCCAACAACTTTCCCAAACAAAAGTGGCAAGCCTTTGTGCAAGCTTTCCAGAGGGTCTCTAGAACACTCGAGGTGAGAATTTTGCTCAAATGGGACGGACAAGTCGAAGAACTGGCTGAGGATGCAAATTTCCTCGTCCTTCCCTGGATTCCCCAGCAAGACGTGCTCGGTATATATATATATTTAAGCCAAAAGAGAAAAATCCACCGAATGATGATTATAATTAAATCACTAATATCCGTAATTTATATATCCAAACACAAAAACAAACAGGGCACGAGAAAGTGAAATTATTCATCACTCACGGGGGTCTGCTCAGCAGTCAGGAGACAACCTTTCATGCGGTACCCATCTTGGGGATCCCAGTGGGTGCGGATCAGATGATGAACCTCAAGAGGATCTCTGATGCAGATGCTGGCAAGATGTTGCTTTGGGGCGACATAACAACCCAGAGACTAGTATCTGACATCACAGACGTCCTCACAGACCCCAAGTGAGTCATCCAACTTTGACATTTTCAAATTTGTATCCCCCACACTAATGTAGTCATGATGACCACTCCAATTCACGCGTCTTAATCATCATTTACATTTTTAAAAAATACGCGTACTAAAAAAAAAAAAAACACAGTGACCCTGACTTAACGAAAATTTGAGTCCTGGGCATTACGAAGTTTGAAAAAAAAAAAACCTTCTGACATTTTAAAAAGTTCCTAACACAGATGATACTAATTCTACATTATTTATATTCCCTCTGAAAAATTCTACTGGTAAAATAATTCCCGACATCAGGACATTTTCTGGAATCAGGAAAGAATTGAGCTTTGCGAAAATTGAATAAATTTAACTCCACTTTTTTTTTTTATCTTCTCACACAACAAAATATTCAAGAGAAATGATTGAAGAGTGCATTTTTAACGTGCTTTCAACAGATGGGAAAAATAAGCATAATTTTAAGCAATCGAAACATTTGATGGATCATTGCTATTAAATGAGCCCATCTCAAGTTCATTACCTTATACATACTACATTTTTACAAAGAAAACTGAACTGAATTTCATGTTGGAAAATTTTTCTATGAAATACTGCAATGCGGAGCAAAGAAATCAAGGAAGTCAAGGCCTTTTCAAATCATTACTTATTACTCTACATTTAAAAAATATGTTTTCGCGCTTCCAACTGTCACACATTTCTAAACGCAACACGCGCAAATCATATTTCACGATTTTTCAACAGGTATGCAAAAGCAGCCAAACAAAGGTCAGCCATAATGAAAGACAGGGAAGAAGAACCAGCAGCAAAGGGCGCCTTCTGGATAGAATACGCCATCCGAAACCACGGGGCGCCACACTTACGGTCTGCGGGAAGATTCCTTCCCTGGTACCAATACTACATGCTGGACGTCTACATGGTCATCTTTGTCGCTTTTTACTTGCTTTTCTTCATTTTCAAAACGAGTATTCTTCTGATGATTAAAATATGCGGGAAAATTGTCCCACTGTTGAAAGAAAAAAAGGAGTGAATAAAGGTTTGGAAGGATTCACTTTTTTGGTGACTGTATTTTTGGTACTTTCCTGTTATCTCAGTACCTCATTCCTAGACCGCACTAACATCCAGACAAATCTTTATGACGAGTTCATAATCACGACGACCTACCAGAAACTGTGAATTTTATTTTTCCGCATTCTGCTGAAGCTGATTTTTGGGAGGCTGTTAGGTAAAGTTAGGTTAGGTCAGGTTATGTTAATTAAAATATATTTGTAACTAACATAACCTGAACTAACCTAACTTTACCTAACCGCCTCCCAAAATCAGTTTCAGCAGAAACCCAAAGAAAGCAGAAACTGATTTTGGGATGCGGTTAGGTGAAGTTAGGTTAGGTCAGGTTATGTTAATTAAAAGATATTAGAAAGCAGAAACTGATTTTGGGAGGCGGTTAGGTGAAGTTAGGTTAGGTCAGGTTAAATTGGTCAGAGGGAAGGTACAGAGATAGCAGAAAAGGAGGTACTGAGATAACAGGAAAGCACTGTGTTTTTTTTAAAGGCCAACAATTATTGCTCTCAAAATATTCTGATAATATTAACTGAATTGAATTGAATTGAACAGGAAGCTTTAGTTTCTGCCTTTCAGCATTCACAAGGTTCACACAACATTCCCACATCCAAAACCTCCTCCCCTCCCAACCAAAACTCATCCAAAGGCATTCAATCACATCAGAATGGAAAACAGAGAAGTAAGTCATATGTGGACAACAAAAAAAACATCCCACAATGCACATCAGCAAATGCATACACCCCCTTCCTTCCATGATAACAAAAACAAAATAACAGTAATAAGAATTGCACCATAAGTGCAATTACTGAACCCAATTTAAGGCACAAGGTCTTCAGCCTGTTCCCAGATAAGGTTTAGTTGAATACATAATTTGGAGAGAATCTTTGATGAGAAATTACACAACATTATCTTTATGTTGGGTTGATTACCTTACTGTGATGTGGTAATTCTGTATAAGGATAAAGCCTCTTGTAATGATTTATTTGATCAAGAACCAATTTCTGTCATTTGCTCGTTCACCAAAGAGCAAAATATGCATTTCCTCCCAAACTTTAATGGTGAAAAGTGTGTGCTCAAAGTTATATTTAGAAGAGTTCTGCTGAGTTGTTGCAAGTGTTGTGAAATTCACCACGTTAAAAGTTTCAAATTTTGACACATTTGAAATACATCTTTAAATAGTTTCTAATCAGAAATCAATTTAGGATTTATAGCTTTGTCCCAGGCTGATTCTGAGTTTTATTTGAACTTTAATTTTCTTAACCTGCAATCCATTTGTTTGTTTTCTTGCAAATTCATGTTGTGGTAAGTTATTCTTCAACAGCTATTGACTGAAACAGGATTTTTTAAAAATCCAGTGAAGGAAGTGAATGCAAAAACAGCATTGCACCAGCCCACAACACCCGCCCTCCTTCTTTACGAGCAATTGCCTTTGCTCAAAATAAATCACCCAGCTTCCTATATATACAGTACAGTAGTTTGTTACAGAGGAAAAGTGAGATACCCCAACCCCTCAGGACACAGAAAAGCATCAGGCACAGGAAGCACAGCAAGGGGGGCGCACCCCCGAAGCTGGGCCAGAATAATGGGGTTGGATCCATTGAGAGGGGAAATTCCATTTCCTGGACTTTCCCGAGCCCGTGTAACGACTTGCTGCAAGTGAATTCCTGGCAGGAAGCCAGATATTGATCCATCCTGGCCTATGCAACACTCCCTTCCATTCGCATATACTGTATATACATATGGAGGACAACGTAACATGCCACACCTTCCAACGTCAGCCACGCCCTACTTTTTCTTTATATATACTTTTTTTTAGTAGTCACTTATCTTCACTGACTTGAGTAGCAAGAGCGACATTCACATGAAAGCGAACATCTGCACAAGGGTTCAGGAGGAAGAGGGCAGAGAAAAATTTCAGAAATTGATTCGGAGGAAATTGTAGACTGTGCAAATTTGTAAAATTATACCACATCAACAAACACACACCGGTCTGCGATTCCAAATAACAGCATTTTTTTCAGTTATCATACGAGCAAATAAAATCACCTCAGTGAGAATAATACATTCTGTATATACAATATATTTTTAGCAGTCACTTATCTTCACTGACTTGAGTAGCAAGAGCGACATTCACATGAAAGTGAACATCTGCACAAGGGTTTAGGAGGAAGAGGGCAGAGAAAAATTTCAGAAATTGATTCGGAGGAAATTGTAGACTGTGCAAATTTGTAAAAATTATACCACATAACATACACACACCGGTCTGCGATTCCAAATAACAGCATTTTTTTCAGTCATGATACGAGCAAATAAAATCACCTCAGTGAGAATAATACAGTGGCGTATTCTTGCTCATGTTGAAGCATCATGGATGAAATAAAAAAATGAAACCAAGAGGCGATTTCACTCCAATACCAAAACCAATATTTTTTATTGTCGTAGCATTCAATTATATCATCATTGAAAGTGGTTTCAATATTAATCTGACCAAGTTCTGCGTGTTTATAGAAAATAGAAAAAAATAATATCTGCATCAGGAAAACTGTGTTCTGACCAGGACAATTTTTCTGAGTAGCACTACAAGTAAGACGAACACCAGATTTTTGCACGCAATTTGTCCAAAAAAGTATTCCGACAACCCAGATTTTTTGGATGGGAAATTAAAAGAAAAATATGGAGGAATTTGTAACGGCATAAACCATTGTAATATTGGAAAATCTAGCATAAATCATTGTTGTAGGATTGGTGCTGAACATAAATTCCTGCTTATTAACTTCAAATACACGGACTCACTTACGACTTGCGCCAATGATTTCAATATTAGCTTGCAAAACACATTTACAGGACCTGCTGATCATACGAACTCCAATTTCCTGCTTATATTTTTCCGGAAAAATTTGCAAGTGGCCCTTGCATAAAAGCATTGCTTCTTCATAAAGTCTCGGCATTGAAAAGATTATCAACAAACCTTGATTTTAGAAATGTTTACAATGAATTCAAAGATTTGAGAGACTGATTGAGAAAGTTTCAAGTGGAAAGAATCGACTACATTAACAATCAACAAAATTACATGATTGTGGAATATGCTGGTACGATATTTCCATGAATACTAATCATCAAAACCTGGGATGAAAACAAAAATTACTTGGGATATATGTGCTAAAGTATCTACAGTAGAAACAAATTTTTTACTGTTCCAAAAAAAAAAAACTCTCAAGTGATCAAGTGAGTCTGCAGTTTTCAAATTTTTTGGAAAACCACAAGCGGTTATTAAGAAGATTGCTTACTAACTGGATCACAATTTTCGCATTTAATCTAACTTTTGGTACTTCATGTAGGAAATATTTAGAAAATTTAAGCGGGGATTTGAAACAGATCAGCCATTCTATACAACATTCAATTAATTGTTTCACAGAACTTCCTTATTGAGACCTGGAACCTATGCGTCTTTTTTATTTTTATAAAATTTCACGTAGACCATCATCAAGGCATCAGCACTGAGTTGGACATCACTGATAGATCAATAGAACTTCGCAAACACGAATAATGTATTAAATTTATAAAAAAAATTATAGGTCCCTGCCAGTACCAAAATGTTATTCGAGCATTTTTACGACACATTTCTTCTTTAAAACGAAGCTCTTTTGACTGGTCCCAATGACGAAGCAACATTGTTCTAAAAGGATGTATTGGTCAGGCAATAGGCCAAAGAGCCGTCGTATGATATATTGTACTTTATACCTAGTCAGGTTCACTACTGTTTCGCCTTTGACCTGTAACTAGATGGCCCCTTAACTTCGCAAAATAAAAGCGGGGAAAAAAAAAACCAAACGCAGAAGGGCGGGGAGATAAAAAAAAAAAGGAAGAACCTCCCACATATGTCGAGGCCACGCCCTCCCATGCATGCCCCCCACCGAGGCCCCGCCCCAACTGCGCCCACCACCAACACCACCACCACCATCACCAGCCACACTTTCCACTCAGTTCCCGACGAAATACCTCCGGAAAAGCATGGCCCATTCGGACCGAGTGAACAATCCGCGCCAACAACAACAACAACAACAACAACAGCAACAACCCAGCGACGACGCGTCTTTGTCGCCTGCCACCAAGCCCTTCGCAGTAGTTGTACCTCGTGGCGGCGGTGGCGGTGGCGGCGCCCAGGTGTCTTCCGTGACGACGTCATCGTCGACGGCGACGTCCCGGGGATTGCAAAGTGGGGCGGGTGGTAGTGCCGCCGCCGCCGCCTCCGCCGCCGCCGCGACGCCGGCTGCCATGTCCAGCATGTTCCCGGCCGCCGCGGCTGCTGCGGGACTCATGGCCAGTTCCGGCGCCTCTCATCACATGCCAGGTAACTTTTATAACTAAAATAACCGACTAATTAAATGTGCTAATAGCAGGTAAATGAGTAATTAAGTAGGTAAGTAACCTAACCCCACCCTTCCAAATAAATAAAAAAGTAGCCCAGGTCGGAGAGGTTTGACTGCCAACGACGTGGATGCCGATCAATCAGCGACTATTCCACAAAAGAAAACAGCAAAAAGCCTCCAGGTGAGCAACAATTTGCTTTCATTTTCATATGATTCAATTCCATAAAGCAATGTCGAATCAAACAAAGCACCAGCTCGATGAGATCAATTAGTACTGAATTATTATTTCTAACGAAATTAATATTATCATCTCTTTATGGCGTTTGTACCTTCACAAAAGGCACGTAATAAATGCTCGACCTTTAGGAAGGTCACTAATATCGTTAGTTTTAAATAATGATAAGCTCGGTTAGGGTTCGCCGTTTCTTTATATTTTTTAGCCATCCAGAAAACGTTTGGCATTATTTGAGTGAAACGATGCAACTTGGAAACTCAAAAGAAATTCATTATTCTTCCAAACAAGCCAAGAACGCTAAAAAAAACAAGTCAGAATATAATGAAATCTTAAAGTTCAACATTATTCATTGGATCCCTATTAATCCGGAAATGTATTTCAAAAACTAAACAAATACACCCACAAAAACTTGACCAGACAGAATATGATGAAATCTTGAAGTTCAACATTATTCATTAGATCCCAATAAATCCGGAAATGTATTTCACAAAACTAAACAAAAGCAGCAAAATAAAAAAAAACGTGACCAGTCAGAATATGAAAAAACCCACTTATATGTACAGCCATATACGGTACTTAACTTCGTCCCTAAAAATTAACCTTCTCAAAATGATGAACTAATTATACACAAGCACGTGAGCATAATCTAAACTTTTTTACAATTTTTATTTAGAAGTATCTCAAAAGAAGAAGTAAAGTGTACAAAAAAACGCTCAGTTTTCGCACTACAGCCAAGTCATTGTAACTTATTCTCGGCTAACGTTTCAAAAAGTTGTTCCTTGCAATGAATGACAAGATTTTCCTTATTTTTAACATGAGCTTTCCATGTGGTTTTCATCCATGTCTCGACTGGAATACTGTATTGTACGTAGTTTTTGACTGCAAGCCTATTTAAATAACGGGACTGTTTTCGAATAAGAATGAGTCTGTTTCATAAAAGAGGGGGAAACTTGCAATAATTCATCTAAACGAATATAATTCACAATTTCAAAAATCGAGATGGCAAGAATAAGATTCTTGGCTTCTTTTGCAACTTTTAGAGATATACCGTGCGTCGAAAACAGAATCAAGACCTAAAGAAAAAAACTATTAATGGAATCGCATCTTTTCAGATTTTAATTTTCAAGGCACAAAATTAAAACGTGAATATTAATTATCATCAACTGCGGTTTATATTCGAGTCAATATATATATATATATATGACACTTGCAGCAGCATTTAAAGCTTTAAAACAAGTCTCTCCCCAAAATTCGTCCTTCTCTCTCTCTCCCAAAAAATAAAATAAATTGCAACAATCCTCCGGAGAAAGAATAACGGCTTCACGCTGCATTAATTGCGCATGCAGTTCAGCAAAAAATAACAATAAAAAATAATAAAACTGCTCGCTCTCGAATCATTGCTCCCCGTTATATTTCTCAGGACGTCAGAAACTCCCCCCGAGAACAATTCAGGCCTCAACACACCAGGACCATCACACACACAATGCAAAGTACAATACAGTACACTGCAACACAACAAGCAGCAGCAGCAGCAGAAACCGGTTCACGCTTGACTCGCCAAAAGCATTCGCACACGGATGTGAGGGTGATGGCACAAGTTCCAGCCCCGCAAAAAATAAAAAAAATAAAATAAAAGTACAAAAGGCACGAGAGACAGGCTCCCTGGGATGATTGACTCTCTCCCGTCTTCTCGCAGCCTCCGGGCACGTGTCTGCTGCTACTGCTGCTGCTCAGTGTGTGTGTGTGTGTGTGTGTGGCAAAAACACTGACTTCAACAACAACCCGACATCGACATCGTCGTCGGTCGAGAGTCGACAACAAAAACTCGGGATTCATGATCCGCAACGGCTGCAATAAACACGTTGTGCATAACGGTGAAATAAGAGGACTTTGACGAAGAAGACAAAAAGAAGAAGAACGAATGAAGGGATAGACACGCGTTGCTGGTTATTGTTGCTTCTTCTTTCCAAGCATGAATGAAAGAAAAAAAGAAACCCCTCCATTATTGCAGCAGTGTGATCAACTGTGAGATTTATTGAGAGTTTCTTTTATCTCTTTCCTTATAACGAATTACAGAGAGAGAGAGAGAGAGAAAGGAAGCCAATCATTTATAACTCGCTGCCTTTCTTCTTCTTAATATTATTTTTTAATCCAAGCCCTTGTTCAATTTCTTATTTTATATTCATTCACGACAGGCAGGTCACGTGTTTTCGAGGATGCCTGAATGATGGATCTTGTTCATGTTGTTCATGTGTATTCTTGGCTCAATAAAAAATGCAATTCTTTGACTCGCAGAAAATATGCACGAGTTTTTTTTCATTGAAACTAAAAACAAGCACTCCTGAGTCTAGAAATCTAGATTTAAAATTTCTTTTTTTGTCCACGAGTAATAAAGAAAAAAGGTAAAATATTGGATGCGTTATTACCGGAGAAT
>CAJPEX010002697.1:0-36299 GCA_905338405.1 Notodromas monacha
AAGTCAGTTTGATGAAATGTATGGCAACAAGGGATAATAAGTTAAATTGGTGGAGGGGCAAAGATTCAACTTCAACTCATGAATTTTTTGGGAATGCTCAGCTATCTTATCAAATGAAATCACTAATCTAGGCAAATTCCTCCATCAAATGTTCAATTGAGAATTTTCCAACACTGTTTTCCACATAGATATTACATTTCCATTGCATTATTGAATATAATTAATGAATGAATAGATGTGTTCTCAATTTAAAAATTGATGAGACTCTGGGAAATTTCCCAAGCTGAACAACTTGCAAGGCAAAGTCCTTGGCAGTCAAACAATTCAATTATATTCCAAAACAAAATTGGGCCACTTCCTGAGCAACATTTGTCGACAGTTCATTATTCCGGAAAAACAATGGGTTGCATCATGTTTGACAATTCATGAAACAATGAAGCAGCCCTAATTTACAGACCTCTCCGCTACCCAAGGCATTCATCAGGTACTCCGGATAGTCCAGAATGAACTTGATTCGACTGTGCAACATTTTCACATGCACCAAACTGAGCCTGAAGGTGTTCAGCGGCCTCTGAGCATTAATTCCTTGAATGCTGGAAGTGAACCTCGTGAAGCGGTCAATGCCAATTTGTTCAGCTTCTTCCGGAGCCAATGTATATAGGGGATTTGCAGGATTAACACTTTTGTTTCGCCTTCAACAATGTTGATGAGCAACTCATGAATGCTCACAGGTAGATGCTGTAATAAATAAAAAAAAAATTGGAGTTTGATGTTTGGTTTGTAACGTTTCAAGGGTAGAGCATTTACCTTGGTGTCTTTGGCCACAGGGTTCAACTTCAGGAAAATTGCTCTTTTGTGAAATTCAGTCACTCAGTTGGAGCTGAATGTCCGTTTGATCATTGCAGGCGCACCCCCAGTTGTGTAACAGCCATTGAATTCCATTTCACTGAACACCTGTTTGACTACGAAGAACAAAATTAATCACAAGGCTTGACACAAACATAATTTTACAAAAAAACGCACTGTGTTTCCTTCATGGAGTAGCGAGTAGTCCTTATCAAAACGTATGCTTTGTTGATAATGTTGTAACTCAGCTCAAAGCTGGAGTTCATCTGTTCCAATAAGTGACGCCCTTTCTATTGTCCAATCAACGCCCCGATCACTGAAACAAATGATCACTGAAGCGCAGATTGAGACGTGGATCGCAGACAATCTCATTACAAGATTGTCTTTGATCCACGTCTTAATCTGATCCCTGATTTTTTTGGTTTTTGATGGGATCTTACTGGGATCATTACGGGTATTTTATTCCCGCAAGCAATAATTATAGAAGATTGATTGCATTTTACTTTGTAGAAGATTCCTTGAGATTTGTAAGCACACTGACACAATTCATGAACCAATACATGTTCGGAGATTAAACTAACCTGAGGCCTGAGAAATATATGGGACAGACACTTTGAGAAGGGCTGCTTATTGAGCGGCTTCTGACTTTTTGTTGGCATCCACTAAGACCGAATCATTGGTTCTGCGTCTGAATTTGCCATTTGCCATACCAGTCCATTGTCTCCAGCAGTACCTAAAATATGAATTCAATCAAACGCGTCAAAAACATGCTCATTTTTCTTACATGGGGAGAGAAAACGTTCGAAATTTTGAATTATTTGATCCATTAATGCAACAAATGAATAAACTCTTGTACAGGTGCTTTCTTTGTTTCTATACCTCAAGTTGCATCAAACACTCACTTTGCCAGCATAGTCAGCAAATTTACTTTCCAAGATTCACAAAAAGACAGAATTCTAAACCGGATACTCCGCCAACGGACAACTCTGACCACAAATATAAGGGCTGGCTGAATCTCTGGGAGCCACCATGTTCTTTACCGCTAATATCTGTGGCTCCCAGCTCTTGCCCCAGTCAGGAATTTCAGGTGCAGTACCCGAACCGTACCCCCAAGGAGTGCCGGTCTTTCAACTCGCACTCCTTGACACCCTCCGCACTACTAGTACCACACACAGTGATCCCTCTTGTGTGGTACTAGATCATGCCTTTGGCTCCCACGCCCTCATTGTTTGCTGGGCTGAATCAATCCATGTTGGTCATTTCACATTATTTTTCTTTTGGATGCTCAGATTTTTTCAACATCCTCATCCGTACTCGAAATTTATCTTTAAAATCTTGAAAAATATTTTTGTTTAGACAACCTAAACTTGAATTACTTCCTATGATGTTAAGGTATATAGCACTGCACCTTTACTGAAGTACCGCTTGGAACTTATTCTTATTTGTAGGTATTCGAGTTACTTTCCCGACGTTTGGTATGGGACCACAGGCCACATATTAAAATAAAAATTTAAAAATTTAGTAATTTATACACCTCGTACAGTATATAATATGAAGGTAGTTTAAGTCTGTACCAAAGAAGCAAAAATTTCCTAGACACTAGAAAGGTTTGCAATGTATATTTATGCTAAAATGCAACTATGGCAATTGAAGATGCTATTGAAACAAATTTTGATCGCTTGAATTCAAATTTTACTGGTCTACAGTATTTCAGCTGGGTTTTGTGAGTCTTGAGCGGCAATTGATTTTTCTCGAAAATTAAGGTCTGCATTTACATGAGGGCACATGTCACTCAATTAAACACAGCATGTACAGTATACACCATCGAAGGAAGATAAATTGGATTCCTGGGCAGAGAAAAAATGTTATAGAGCGACACCTGTATTGCATGGAGAAAACATTTCTGAGTCTGTTTCTTGCTGTGCCCCATGATGGGTTTGTCATATGAGTAAAGGAAACAACTGTACTGTATTATTATTCTCAAAAATCCTTCTGAAATATCATCCCATGTAGTTTCTCATATATTCCAGCATATTTCAACCTGAATAAATAATTGATCATAAATTTCCTATAGCTTGAATGCGTCAAAAATTTCAGGTTTTTGTCAACCGCGCTTCCGCGTGCCGGAAATACAGTAATAATTCCTCGTCGATTATAATTATATGTTTCCAGCAGAGAATATGCAAATATTTCAACCTTCTGTACCGTATTTCCAGACAAGCTTTACTCAAATGCAATGCGAGCCAAAGACAGCATCGGAAGGAGCAAGAAGAGAACAAACGCCTTCAACTCTGGCTCAGTCAGCACTCGACTCAACACACTCACGAATGCCGTCGCTTGGAAAACGAGATCGAACGTTTGAAAAGCAAGCTGAATCAATTGTTGACCAGCTCTAGAAAGCAAAACTCGAAAGACTCTTTCAAAATTGAATTGTTGAATCCCTTGGGTCGCGTGGAAGGCAATAAGCGGTTGACGTGGAAAACGGAAGCTGCTGTGTTGAAGCACGAACAGGATTTCAATCAGTACGCCAGAGAAAAGTTGGACAATCGTTTGAAAGCATTGGTGGCTGAAAATGTGGAGATGAGAAGAACTGTGACTAGTTTACATGAGCTGCTGGTGGAGAACAGCGTGTTGCCTGCGTCCGCAACTGCTGGAGCTGCTACAAATCCTGGCACTTTCCAGGTAAAGCTGAACTTGAAAAACTCAAATCGAAAACATTTTAATGCATTCAGAACTAACCAGGCTTCAAGGAAGTGCTAACATTTTGAATATAGTTGCAGTATAGAAAATACTTTTATTCTTGCAATATCCAAAAATTAGGTTAAAATTTCTGATCAGAATTCTGGAGTTTGGTTCAAAAAGTTTGTTTTTGTATAATGGAAAATTTACTAAAGTTGCCAAATAAGGTGTCAACTTGTAGGTAACTTCTCTGTGTAGTAATTACATATTTTAAAAGGTATTCAACATGAATTTTATTTTTGTTGATTGGCAAAAATCACCTGAGTCACAAATGGGGTCAATGGAAGGGAACGGGTTAATTATTTATTGATTAGACCCCGAAATACAGAGACCCTGACAGCATAACAATTTAGCTTGGGGACACTTTTAAAAAACTGACCCAACATCTTAATGACAATATATCTCCACATACTGACACTTTTCCAACATTTCTGTAAACTTTTTTTTTCATTTTGATATCCTGAACAAATTAAACTACAGTATTTATATCCTTAAAAGTTGAAAATTAATTTTGTTACAAATTTACTAAAATTTATAATCAAAACAGGTTACTTTTGTGTTTCTTTTTTTGTTGAGTATTCTCCATCATGTGCACAGTATAACAAGACTTGTCCTTTTTTCTTTGCTTTATGTTGTTAGAAAATCAGATTCTGTGTGTTTTTTCCCCCATTGTTATATTCTGCATTTTTAAATTGAGAGACACATTTTATTCAATTTTTGTGTTAAATGGATATGCATTTTTCTCCAAATTTTAGGCTTGGAAAATAATTGAAATTGTATTATGTATACTGTATATACAGTACTTTTATTCATGTTTCTTTGTTGAAGTTGCCATGGAATTCCCAGCAGTCTTCGGGTATCCTGAAGGACATGAAAGCTGCACTATCTCCTGCCATAACTCCCAAAATCAAGCACCCTGAAGGAAGTCCAGTAACAGGCCCATCAGGATCCTCTGAAATTGGTTCACCTGCTCTTCATCCTCCTGAGGTGTCATCCAGAAGAAATGTTTTTCTGGGTTCTGGAAAGCGCCAGTCTCAAGGATCTTTGCTGCAGATGGATGAAATAAAGAGTTACCTGGAATCTGCTGTGGATGGGAGAAGTCCTGGACCTTGTGAGGCGCCATCTGGTGGCCTAGTAACGCACAGCGTTCCAACATATGAGAGGGTTTCTTCACCCAGTGATTGTCACATGTTTAGGAAAATGAATGAGCTGAATATGAACCAGTCCTCAAGTAACTCAGTTACTTTCCATGTGAGTCATTTACAGTATTGATTTCCTATTTATTGATTTCCCTTTGCACAATAAATGAGCATCAATTGGCCCAATTTATATCTAAATCTTATTTCAACTGCTTAAATTGTAGTCCAAAAGTTTCCAAATTGTTACCTATATGTTTTCCAATTTATACCAAGGTTGTCCATTATTTCTTTCATAAAGTTTCATTTTCCTCCAAAAAGAAGTTTGCCTATGTCAATATTTGACAAAACTATTGGAAAATATATTGATAACAGTTTTAAATTTTTTGCTCAATATGATCAGAGAGCGTGTATAGATCTAAAAGAGGAAAAGGAATTACAGTATGTTTTTATTTTATTCAACAGAATTTGAAACCATTGAAAGAAAAAATGTTTGTATTTTTTGACAGAATGTTGAGACATCGAATCCTGCTGACAAAGAAGTCACAAAGGCTGAGTTTAAGGTGAACCACAGGTCAATGGAAACCCAGCAGAACAGTGTTGACATCCCTGGTTTATTGCGAGTGACTGTGTCCGTTACTGACCGCAACAAAATGACAAATGTGGGAGGAAATAAGGAAGAAGTAAATGTTAATTCTAGTGAGGCCTCTGATGAGGATGGAGATGATGATGATGACAGAGGGAGTGTGATTATGAAGGAAAATTTTGTGCCTTGAATAAGTGTAGCTTGGTTTCGTATGTTTTGGCTGTCTGCATGTTCTTATATATGATGTGGATTGATCTGAGTGCTGTTCACTGTGAAAACTGTGATCTGGGAATAAATATGAATAAGACTACTTGCTGATAAGTCTGTTTATTTCTTGAAACTCTCTATATTATTGCTGCTGTATATAGCATGTGTAATTACTGTATATTTACATACACCATTGGACTTGTCTTTCTGTACAATAATCTTGTCTACAATGATTTTTCTGTGTATTATTTTCTGGATCCCATATATCTGCTGGTTCTCTCCCTATATATGATGTGACCTTATGGGACAGGGGGTTTCTATTGCAAAATATTAACAAAAAAGTTCTGGTCCCTTTGAATTTTAATTGTTGTCTAGGGAGAGTACTGCAATGATGTGTATCAATAATTGAAAGAAGCTGACTTGAAATCAGTTTTGCTCCAGGTTACATTCTGTTGAAATATGTGGGAGAAAAATGTGCCTGATGCTATGCATACAGCATATCATGCTATTGTAAAGATGACACAAGTTTGTCGCAACAACTACACTACCATGTACAGTATTATGCTGGGATGTTACATTTATTAATCCCTACAGTAAATTCAATATTTCTTAAATAATCGGATTAATCGCTGTACTAGTGACATCGCGAAATGATCAATAATTACGTACATACGTCATCTATATTAAAATTTTCAAAAGTTTTCCATAAAAATCCCAGCTTCCCAACCGGTTATCCGCATCCGCTGTCGCCTCTAGCGGAAACTTCTCGCATTGAAGCTCCGTCCGAGCTGATGGCGAATCGGTGGACCAGAGTCATCAGTTTACGAGATCAATCAAGCGTGCGAACAGGAACAGTTACGAGAAGTGTGGTCTGACGATGTTCCGCAGTGAGTCACGGTTTTAATCTAATTTTCAATTCCATAGGAAACTCGCGTGAAATGAACAGGCGGAACACTAGTCGAGTAGGAGTACTATGAACGGACTCGTTTCCGAGTCATGGAAAGAAGGTTTCCCCGTATTGGACGTTTCGTGTGTGTGTGTGCAATGTGCAGTGCAGTAATGTAAATGCTAACAGCGTGCAACACAGCTTTGTCTTAGTGTCTCGGGGCTGTCAACCAGAAGAAACTGTTGCGACACGTCCGAATTTTTTGCTTTGATTCAACCGCTCTTGACATAGAAATACTGTACATTCAGACGTATAGTCTCCCATTGAGTTGTAGGCGTAAAATCAATCGCTTTTGACGTCGCAATACACTCAGAAATGTTGCGCGTGACGTCCAGTTTGAATATACGGAATGGTGTCGGCCCCAATTCGTTCAAGTAAGTCGAAGCTCAATAACTCGTTGATTGATGCAGTGGCGTTTCCGTTGTGATCAAGTACGTGAAGTCCGGAAGGAGTCGTATCATTTAACCTTTCTTTTATCGTTCTCGCGCTCGATAGGTATTGCGGAAAGCGCAAAAAATATTCGACTATCTCCGTTCAGACGGAGATAGTGCAGTGTGTTTTGGTAATATTTTTAGAGTTGTGAAGCACGAACCGTTCGGCTTAAATTATGAGTCCGCTTGCGGAAAGTTCACGAGGAAATTCTAGCCAAGTGCTTGTCATCGCAAGATTTCTCATGAGGCACCCACCCGATGCGATAGGGAATCTGATGGCGGAATCCTTGAAAGGTTCGCGTCAATTTTAGAAAGACAGAGGAAAGTTTTACTCACAATTTTTTATTTTCCTGCGGTCAAGACTTCCCTAATGATAACTGGAAAAGCATCTCGGTTGATCGCTGGACCGGTTTGGACGTTCTGAGCTGGCTCTTTTGTTTCGACGGAAGAGTTTTGCACAAATATCCTGTTGATCGGTTTAAGTGGCTTCGAAAGCTGTTCCTGAGGCAACCGTTGTTGACTGGTAGGGATTTGTTTCCGTTGGAAGTCAGTAAACTCTCTGTAGAGCTGTCCCTCTCGGTGGACGAAGCTTCTCTGGCCAACAGAGAACTTATGGACCATTCGGATTCTCTCTTTGACCGCGAGACTTCCGATATTGGTGAGTGTCTTTCCTACCTTTCCTCGTTTTATGCAAGTTTTTTCTTCTATTGATATT
This sequence comes from Notodromas monacha, assembly GCA_905338405.1. Taxonomy (NCBI): domain Eukaryota; kingdom Metazoa; phylum Arthropoda; class Ostracoda; order Podocopida; family Cyprididae; genus Notodromas; species Notodromas monacha. Next base: position 7,607 of record CAJPEX010002697.1, read on the forward strand.
ATTATGTTCTCATGCTGCTTGGTAGATTTGTACTGCGTAAAACTTTTAGTTCGTTATTTGTTAGGTGCAGAGAAATCCTCGAGTGTAAAATATTTGTCGAATTTAATTTCAAGGCATGAAGAGGCGTTGACCCGATCCATCGAACTATGTGTCATGGTTGATTATTTCGATGAGTTGGTTTTTTCGGCGTAATTCCGTTTAACATTGATAGTACTGAAGAATGTGTTGAAAATTTCCAGATGTTCTTGTCAGTAACAGTTACTTCCTTGAAAGATCTGGAAGTAACTGGGAACGCCTTGATTGCCGTCAGTGGGACATGTGTCATTTCATCGAGTGGGCAAACAAGGAACGTGATATTCGTGGTGTGACTGACAGCTCGGTGATCACCTACCTTGGCCAGCCAGGTGTCATCGATCGTTTGAAAAACTCACCTGCCGAGGTGAAAATTTTAGAAAGATTGGATCCAGTTCTGAGTTCCGAGTGGATTTCTTTGATTTCGAAATCCTCGGGTGCTCCGCATCCGTATCAAAGCTCTTGCATGTATGCGTTCTCATATGATCAGACTCGTCAAGCTTCGACCGGTCATGCAGGTCAGTGCTAATCAGTTTTGTACAGAGAAGAATATTTTCTCGCAATTTTGCAACGTAAATCTTGAAGTTTTTTTCTGTTAACTGTGTAAGCAGATGTACGATTATTGAATGCAAGTTAATGGGAAAAATGAGTGAAGGTGACTTCGCGAATTTGAGCAGTTTATTGGACATTCTGAACGGTAGTAATTTCTTTTGAAATACATCGAACTCGTTATGAATATACTGCATGTAGAAACAACTTTTTCTACAGTCGAACCTCTTTAAGTCATACTTCAAGAGACCTGGAGAAAATGTATTTAGGGAGGGTACGAGTTGTGTAAACAAGCATTTTTTTTTGGAGAAGGGAAGAATTGCAGATTGAGGCCTTGCGCATTGTTTAAGTAAGTTGACAGGATGCTGAACTCGGATGCAAGGGCAATTCCTTTGAAAATGCATCAAATTTCACTTTTTTACTTTTATCTTTCCTGTATCAAGCAAGTCATTGCCGAAATCCCTCCAAAAAATTCGAGTTATGGAGATGTAGAGGAAAGCCTTACAGTTGGGAAAGTTTTAATGCATTGTTTCTGGAATTCTGAGAGGGAATCGAAAAAAAAATTCGACTTGGATATGTTTGAGTTATCGAGGCTCTACTGTATCAGGAATTCAGGATTGATTATCTTAAATTTTCTGTCAATTTTAAAAATTTTGTTCTTATCCTTCAGCAGGAAACCAAGTCGTCGAACAGCCAAGTTCGTATTCGCAAGATGAAGAAACGGACGTGTCCTCTTCCGAAGAATCAAGTGCTACTGATGGTTCCAAGAAGCGAGATAGGAAACTTATGGGTAAGTCTCAGATTTTTATCGCTCATTCCGTGAATAATTTTCTTTTTGGTTTCAATGTAGGAGCGGAATTGAGGAATAGACTTTGGCAAGATCTGAAGCACCGCATACCTAAAGGTGAGTGGTTCAGTTTCATATTTCTTTAATATGCATGAGGAAATTAAATGATTTTTGAAGCATCGAAGCAATGGCCCGGGACAATGATAACGTGGCAATTCATGCTCCACTTGCTGGAGTCTAATGAATTCACTGACTTGATTCGTTGGGAGAAACGTGAAGAAGGCATCTTCAGGATTTTGGAAACGCGGAAAATAGCGGCTTTATGGCGATTTTATAAGGATAAATCAACTGATGGTACAACAAAGCGATGTATTTCGTGGGCCTACTTTTCGCGTGCCCTGAGGTGAGACAGTAAAAGATGTACACATTTTTAGTTTCCTTTGTAATGTTTGATTTTATTTTGTGTCAGATCAGTTTATGTTTGAATTTAGTTAGTGGTAAAACAACTTAAATCTCTTAACGAGTTGATAAAGCGGACCAACATGCAAGCTTTACAGAACTTACAGTTTTCCGTCTAAAAAGATAAAACTTAGAAAAAAAAGATAAGAAAGCGTCCAAAGATTACCGTGGTGACATGAATGGAGATAAACGAGAAGAGGGTAAAAGGGAAAGAACGGTGTACCAGTTCGACAGAAAAAATGTGGAGAGATACCTTCGTCAAAGGCAAGCGTGATTGATTTTGGCTGTACGTTTTGCTGGGATGATTTTCGATAGATTTACCAGATGTTCTTCATCTGTGCGTGAGGCGGAATCGAGGAGTCTTGAGGCGTGATTCGAAACCTGCGAAAGAATAGAAAAAAAAGATTCAAAATAGAAAAATCTGCCTTTTGACATTCAAGACATTTCGAACGTACAACCAGGCGAAATAGTTGAGCAATTCTCTAAATTCAACAAAATGGTGAATTTCTATTTTGAATCTTTTTTTTCTATTCTTTCGCAGGTTTCATTACCGTGGTGACATGAATGGAGATAAACGAGAAGAGGGTAAAAGGGAAAGAACGGTGTACCAGTTCGACAGAAAAAATGTGGATAGATACCTTCGTCAAAGGCAAGCGTGATTGATTTTGGCTGTACGTTATGCTGGGATGATTTTCGATAGATTTACCAGATGTTCCTCATCTGTGCGTGAGGCGGAATCGAGGAGTCTTGAGGCGTGATTCGAAACCTGTGGCATTATGAAACTTCGGAGTGCTATTGTGTTAAAAAAAAGAAAAAATACTTTTAAACGCAGTTTTTGAATGAATTTTTTTTGTTTTCTTAATACTTGTGAATTTTGCGGTCTTTTTTTTTAGATTATTGGGCATCCGTGCGAATAGTGATTTTCAGTAGGATTTCAGAGCTTTCGAAATGCCGAAACGGAACCGCGACGGCGTGATAATAAAGCCGATCTGTCCGCGAGACATTGCAGAATCTCCCTGTGTTCGGAACGAAACTATGGAAATGGATCAGTTTGTTCCTGGCAGTAGATGTCCTTCTTTGGATTCAATGGACTCTTCCGATGTGAGTGTCGAAGCACTTTTTCGCATTGGTAACTACAGTATTTTTTAGCTGTAGCCTTCTTGAGAACTGCGTTTCCTAGAAAATTGGCGATTGTGTGCGTGAATACTGTACAATGTTTTCTGGAGTTTTGCGCTTGCTAAAATATGTTGCAGTCTTGGATACGCAAAATTCTGGATATAAAGTAGTTGTATTGAAAGCGCGAGTGATTTTAGGCTTATAATTTTTCGCATTAGGATGAATTTCTTTATAAATACTTTTACCATCTCCTTCAAGAGCCGTTCCATTTTGGGGTAAACTTTTACATTTCGGATGTTCCAAGCATGAGTGGTAAATTATTCTAAGCTCACCCTCTATCTACAAATTGTAGGATTATTGGGCATCCGTGCGAATAGTGATTTTCAGTAGGATTTCAGAGCTTTCGAAATGCCGAAACGGAACCGCGACGGCTTGATAATAAAGCCGATCTGTCCGCGAGACATTGCAGACAGATAATAATTTTGAAGAATAATTGTCAATAATTTTGAAGAATAATTGTCTTCAAAAAATCTGCTTGGCTAAAGTCAAAAGTGCGATAATTAACTAGATAAAGAAATCTTTGATGGGGGTTTTGCGTTCTTTTGGTCATAACTTGGAAATTGAGATACATAAATTTGAAATTTTGATATTTGGTCAGAATAAAAATGTGCTGAGTGAGGTCGACATTCAAAATATTCAGCTTTTACGGAGCTTCATCAGGCTTTTGAAATAATTGAGTTAGTCTCGATTACAACGACGGTAAATAAAGATTCATGCTGAAACGAGAAACTCACGCTGAACCGGATTCATTTTACAGTATATAGAGATTAATTCTAGTAAACAAAATAGGAAGCCTCAAATCACTTGTGCTTTCAATGGCAACGCAACAATAACTAGAAATTCTCGCATCTGAGATGGAAACATATTTTAGTGAACCCAAAAATCTTGAATATTTCATTAACGCGGACAAACGCTCCATTGTCTGGGAGACGCAGTTCTTGAGAGGCGTGAAGCTCAAAAATATCGATTTTTGAAATGCCAATTTTTAAAAAATTATCTTCAGGCTGAAAAGTTTTGGTCTTCCTTCGGCGCTACCGGAAGTTCGGGAACCAAGTGGAAACAGCTTTTGCACGGGAACCCGTCGCCAAACGTCATTAACCCTATTCCGGAATCTGCTCCGCCGTCTTGCTTCTTTTGCGAAAACGTGATCCCCATTGGTGCCGCTCTGTCAAAGTGCCCGGAATGTGGGCACGAGTTCTGCAACGACTGTGTTATAATGGACTTTACTCAAGACGCTTCAGTCCCGCTGTGCCACTCGTGCTACTCCGAAAGACGACGCAGCATGATTCGTAAAGAGTGATTTTCCCCCTTTTTTCGCCTCTTTGTCCGGTGTTTTTTCTCCTCCCCAGCTTCCGATGCTTGCTGGTATTTTAATCTCGCATTGCTGTTTTTTTTTACGTAAGATTTTTTTTGCTGATATGAGTGGAATAAACAACTCAAATATAAATTAATTTTTCTACTTCCCGATTTGAAGGATTCGTGATGCATGTGCTGATATTTTTTTCATTCGTTTGCCTTCGTAGGGTGGAAGGATGAGAGGGTGAGAGTGAAGTCAAAGTGTTTTATGTGTTGAAGTTATGGGTTCGTCGTCGTCTAAATTGCGGAAATACATGCACAATGGCGACGAGTTCGCGGCTATGCAGGTGAGAAACGGGAAATTTAAATCCTATGCATTTATTTGTAAATACTGAACAGTTTTCGTTCTCTCTGTCGACTAGAATGCTTTTTTTTTAAACATTCATCGACCATTGATAAAGTATTCTTGAAAACACTAAGACTGTGACAATAAAATACGGTAATGAGTCTAACGCTTCGCTGGACTGGGACTCCGTTAATTTTACCGGTTTGCCAGGCTTTGGTTTCTGAAGTGCCGGACAGGTGTCACCCGAATCACTAACTACCTTAAAATACGAAACTGAAGTATCCCACGGTATTATTTTATAATTTAAAAGGAAAATGTATACAACCTTTCGAATCTGTCACCTAAAACAATTACTATATTTTCAGACGACTCGTATCCAACGCCGAAGAAAATTGTAGGTTCCTGGGCAATGGAAAACTAATGAAAACAACCTGACGCATGCCTTAAATACAATGAATGATCTTTAGTTAAACGGAGACAATGATTCTTTATTGTCGGATTTGTGAAGCATTAAAATGGAACAATGGTTGAAGAAAATTGTACGCAAGTCGAGATTATCTCGGAAGTTGAAGATGAAACTGATCTTAAAAGTGTATCGGGTCACTTGTCAGTGAAGAAATACTGTACGGTTTTTTTTTTCGATAAATTTTCTGAGAAGTGTCTCAGAAAATTAGGTGAGGTAAATGGGATGTGAACCATTTTTTGCTTCTCCGTAGAAGTACGCGTAATCTGTTTACTGTGAGAGTAATTCCGTCGAGTTCGTATATGGCAATATTTTATATAAAATATTTCTATTATTTTCTCAGTTGTACCAAAGTTCACCGGAGCTCCGTAAAATTTTCAACCCGAATGCGAGCTACGGCGAGTCCTATTCACATAACACTGCGCTTCACTATGCTGCCATGCATGGGATGAAACATTTGCTCAGGTACAGTTCCCAGATTATCGAATTTTAAAGTAAATTTCTTTTGACTAAGCGCATCTCGTTGCTGATGATATTTCGCAGAACTTTCTTATGGGAGCTGAATGGAGATCCGAGGATGAGAAACGGAGATGGACAGACGAGTCTTCATTGTGCGTGTCAAGTGTCGGGTCAACCCAAGTCCTTGTCGACGCAGGAAAGACGCACGGCTTGCGTTCTCATCTTGCTGCAATGGCTGAAAGACCCAAGACCGAATATGGAGACGATACACCAAATCAGCGATGACCTTGAAAAATTTGACATATCTTCGACGGATAACGTGAGTGATTCGTGTCCGCCATTTTCTCTCGGGCGGTTTGTGTGTAAAAGTGATTGCTATTTGAACTGGATTCATTGGTTTTGGGTCCACTACTCAAATTTTAATTAGCTGACTCCAAAAAAATCTTTTTCAAACACGAAAAGGCATCACATTCCCAAAATAAGTCTGAAAACCTGGATTGCTTCCCTGATCACATATTTTGATGTTAATTATTTTTGCTTTGCTTGTAAAAACATTGCGGGATGAGAACTGAAGTCAACTTTCCATTTTTGATTCAGATAAACTCCGTGACAATTTTGTCAAAAGCGGTATCGAATTTTTTTTCTTTCTGCAGATGGTCCGCCATTCTTGTACAGAAAATTGGTGTTGAAAAGCCTCTGTGCCGAAATTTTGAGAATCGCCCGATTTCTCTGCTAAGGGAGTTACGACAATATTCTTCATACCCTTGACATTTTTGAGGCCAAAATTCACTTATTTTTTTCACTTCGCATTCGAGGTACAAAAACAGGATTCAGAGAAATGAAAAACTTTCAAATTAAAAATTAATCTAATTCCGATACTGGTTTAGGTTTTGTTGACTATACTGGTGGACTCTGTCTACAGCGATTTTATCTGTATAGTATAATGCAGTGGTGCCCAACTCAGAAGTGGCCAAGGGCCACATTAAAATAATAGAGCATTATATGCGGGCCACAAAGGAAAAAGGTACAAGAAATATTTTACAATATATTGTGTAATTTGAGGGATGGTTGAAACTATTCTATTTTTCTAAGCACAAATTCAAAAAGGATTTCAGGATTTCCATTGTCTGGCTTTTTTTCATATACAAACTTTTTTGGTACATTTTTATTTATAAACTTCAACTTGTATTTTCATTACTTCATGATGACTGAATTTTTTTTCATGGAATCTGCATAACTTTTCAAAATGATGCAACTGAAGTCCAAAAACAAATAAGCAACTGGCAACTGAAAATTTGGAGTGATTTTAAATGTTGAAACTAATTTTGGCTGAANAATGAATATTTTTCTGGTCCCCTTAATTTCGTTGTATAGAGAGAGAGTCCACGTACAATATATCAAGGCCAGTTAATTACTCAGGTGACACCTATCATTCAAATTAGAAAGCTTCTGAAATTCATGGACTTGGTCAGAAAAGAGCATTGGTTTTCATTTTATAGCTACAGAAAAAATTAAGTCGATCGTTGTATGTGTGATTGACTTTATTCAGGAGAATGCAATACTTTCCGAGTTTATCCAAAGATCGGATTGACAAATTTTTATTTTTTGAATGTTTTGTTTTACAGCTAGGGAACACTTGTTTGCATTATGCAGCCTGCAGCGGCTTGGCCCGAGCCGCGGAAGCTTTAGTGAAACGCGGGGCTTCTTTATTCGTTACGAATGCTGAGGGACGAACTGCGTGTGATTTAGCCGCGGAAATGGGTCACACCCGGGTTGCTCATTTGTTGGAATCATTTATGGTTTTGGTGAGATTTTTTTTGAAATCGATTTGCATGTCACGTTTTTCAAACTTCGAACTGCTTAACTTTGACCTGGACAAGTTTTAGGGAATTTAGAATTGAAACATTTATGGTACCTAACTCATTTTGTTATTGTCACTTCAAGAGATCATTTTTCATTTTTATGCTTTCAGTTTATTTTTGAAAATTGAGTCGTTGTTCAGTTCGAATTATTTTCCTCGTGGAATCTTTTTTTCAAAGCGTTGGTGTAATGATCTGGTCTGAAACCATCAAGGGTCAACAATGTTAGTCAGAACTCACAAGTTCAGATTGGGGTCCATTCATCAATAATTTATTTCTGGCATTCATTTTTCGAGAAATGTTTTTAATTAATTATATGAATGGAATTAGATTTTGAAATGGAACTTTGTGGACTTGAATTTTTCTTCAGGAAGAGTTGATGTGCTTAATGGATCGACTTATTTAGTTTTTTCTCTATGAGTTCCTGAAAATTATTTTCAAGTTCAGTTCGTAATATTGAATAAAAATTTGGAATATTTTTTGCGCAAATAGGTTGATTATTTGGACGTGCGGTTAGGGAAACCGGAAAAAGATGACGAAAAGTTGAGCATGGAATTACAGCGACTGAGAAAAAGTGAGTCCCATTACTGTTTTCTGAATAAATCACGGACAAATTGAGATGCAGTAATCAATTTTACGTTTCAGGAAGCGTAAATACTAACGGAGAAACTGGGAAAGAGGATACGACTGAAGAGGAATTGGAGGAGAAAGGTATGTATTGTATTTCGGTTTATTTCATTGTTTACCTCTGAATCCTGAGTGTATTCATCTTAAAACAAAAAATCCTCGTCGGAAAACTGTGTTAAATTATTTCTTTTTTGGTGTAGGTGAGGAGTTGTATCGTGGTTTGCGGGCAGTAGATCTTCAGGAAGCGAAGGATCTTTTACTAGTGGAAACATCCGACATGTTGAACGTTCCTTTGTTTAGCGCTGAAATTCTTCTGCGACAACATGGTGAGTTTATTTTTCTCATACTGTACAATAAAATCTCGGTACAACGAATACAGTTTCAAAAATTTTTCAGTATGATAAAACTTTCTCTCAAGCCTTGACAGAAAGCCCATAGATAACCTTATACAGTAATATATTTATAGAATTCCTGTTCGTCTTTATAATGACGAACTTTTTTGAGGAATTTTTATACTGTAGTAGATTCTCCAAGTAGAAATTTCCCGACAAAAGCAGGCACACTTTGAAATTTGGCATGTCAAATGTGAATCACTTGTTCTTGTAGCATGGATTGAAGCTGTAATCAATGAAAAACATGCTACCAAGTGGTTCCACATATCATCCTCCCAGAATGAAGAGATTGGGGTGACAAATAAAATCATGATTGGAGCAGTTTTTTTTTTCAGATGACCAGTTTTTTAAGCAAATGATGAAAAAAAATCTGAAAAGGCAGGAAAAGTAAGATCTGTTTGATCGTAGGTAGGTTTGATGTTATTTTTTTTCATTCATTGATTTTGAAAATCTCGTTATAAAAAATAACTAATTTTTTCTGAAGTTCCCAAAAATTTGTTGTAATGAAATTTTACTGTACTGTATATATAAATGTCCTGCGTTTCTCGGATATGTATGGCACGTTCGAAAAAGGGTGAGGAAAGAATGTAGCACTGTTTCAATGTCCACGTCCTGAACTCTGTGCTTCAGGTACGTTCCTAAATGGTGCGAGATTAATATATCTGTTCGAGGCCTTCAGAGGACTGTGTTTTTCGTTGCATTCCTCTGGGTATGAACAGCTTACATGAGATTATCAGAAGTACTCTTGATGATTGGTTTTTTTTTCAGCTGATAATAAATTGTCGAGTGCCTTGTTGAAACGATAAAGATTATTCTTTTTTTTTTTCTTCAATGCAGAATGGTCGAGGGAATCTCTGCTGGAACATTGGGTGGAAAACATGGCGGCGTGTTGCGAAGCTGCTGGAATTCAGCCTCCTCCGCAAACGTGTCTCGACAAGTCTCATGTTGAATCGGAAGTTCCTGGTGCAGTGGTGAGCGAAGTATTTTGCGGAGATGCTGATAATGCACTTGATGAGGACGCTTTCCAAGATGCTGTGAGTTATGCGATCTGAAACAATGTGTTGCTATTTTGGCGGATGTCGATGTACAGTAAATAAATCATCAAATGATCCGTTTTCGGAATCTTCGAATTTAGCGATGGAAATTTTCGTGATGCATGAAAGCATTTAAAAGTTTTTCCCCGCTAAGAATTAACCGATTTCGAATAAAGTTACCGGTACTTAAAAAAAATCCATGAAAAGACTATTTTACGTGTACAGTATTTCAAATACCATTATTTTCATCAGTCTTTTGGCTTTAGTGATGGATTTTTTTTTAATGTATGGTGCGAAATTCTTTCAGAAATTTCAGAATTATATTTGAGCCTTAAAATAATTTTCGTTCGTCTAAGTGGAGTATTTATGAAAGTAAGAATTTAATGTTCACCTTTTAAATGTGAAGGAAAAGTTTTCCTGCCGTATCTTGAATATATATTTTTTCATTTGCTGTTAGTTCTACCAAAAATTTCGACTAATTTACGTGCTGTATTTTGTTCGGTGACTATGTCCCATTTCTGACCGTCATGTTCGATTGAAAAGTGTTGATTGGGTTTGACAATTTTTGTGATGTTGTTGTCACGGTTGCCCGAGATGGCGAGAAAATCAATTGTTGAGCTGGAAATTGATAAAATGAGAGCCATAATTGAAGGATGTACTGTACTTCGTAACTGAATTGATTCACCGTTTAATTTATGCTCATTCATTTCAGCGCTTTTCAATCATTTCTTTTAATTATTTAAATCACACAGACTAACAATCGCGGACGATTTTTCTACGATAAAAATTAATGCTGATCAAAAACCTTGAATTTCACTCGTTCGAATAACATAATAATGCGTGTTAATTAAATGAATTCGCTGGTTTTCAGTGCGAAATTTGCATGAACGGAACGAGCAACGAGAAACCATTTCTCGCGGCACCCTGCGGACACGGGTTTTGCCAGGACTGCTGGAGTGCGTACCTCAAGTGCAGGATCGTGGACTTTGGGTACCCGTCTCAGGGCTCTGGTATCCCGTGTCCCGCGTTCGAATGTACTGCTCCAGTACCTGCGGAACTCGTTCAACGTGCCGTCTCGCCATCCGTGGTGAAGAAATACTTGCAACACGATATCCAGGTACAGTTTCAAATCTTTGAATTGCGTGTTCCTTTTTTCGCTGATCTTGACCGAGAATACGGGATTTTTAAGGATATTGTTGAGAGAAAAAAACGCGGAAGAGAAAATTAATGGCAGGGTTCAGTTCTGTTTTGAGATTATGTTTTATTTTGTTTATGAAAAGGTTTGCGTTCTTCTCAAAGTTGAAGAAATTTTTTATGGAAATCTCGCATTCAATCATATAAAGGGACGCATTTTTTGACTATAAAAAGTTGCACGAATAATAGTTCAGTTCTGAAATTTTGTTAAAGAAATTTTTATGAAATCTGGGTTGTAAAGCGTGTAAATGGGCGTACTTTTTGACTAGAAAACGTTTCGAAAATAATCTTGTTTTTATGTACAGCATACAGCATTTGAGAAATGATCGTCTGGAATTTTTTTTTTTTTGAAATTCGTATTTCTGTTCTAATACCGTGCTTCCGCATTTCTTTATTAAAAAGCGCTTGCTCTTCATTGTAGGTGTAGATAGATGTCGCTTACAGTCAGAATCGTTGGTGGCTTGTGTATCATGTTGAAGAAAAAATAATCTGGAAAACTTGAGTGGCTTTTTCAGATGCCATCAAAGCGTCAAATTGATTAGTGGTACTGAAAGGAACTTCTGATTGAATTTATTTTTTTTAGCATTCTGAGGTGAGGTTTTATTGATTTTCATTGAACATGACTTGTATTTACGTATGTAACGAATCGTTTAATTTTTTCGCCCGATTGTGTTTGTCTCTTAAATTTATAATTCTCTACTTTCATTTCAAATTTTTGAAGAACTGACCGGATGAAAGTTCAATTTTATGCACAGTATTCCGATAAAGAAAATATCATCTTATTGCATTCATTCCATTAAATTTTGGAAATTTTTAGGCTTTTGTCGAGAGTCATCCGATGATCAAGTGGTGTCCAAAACCTGGCTGCAACAGAGCCGTGCGAATACCGAATTCCTTAGTCAAGTGCCAAACCTCGTGTTGCGAAGCTGACGTCGACGGCGAAACGATGACGTTTACCTTTTCCAGCGAAAGCTCTAGCTCGTTACTTGCTGCAAAAGAATTGAAATTGTCCCACGCAGTCGACTGCGGAGCTGGGCACTACTTTTGTTGGTAAGTTCGCTGGGCCTAATTTTATTTTGTGGAGAATTCGCTTTCCCAGTGAATTGGATATCGAGGATTTTGATTTTTTTTTCACTGATTTTGAAATTTGATTGTAGGGAATGCTTGGGAGAGGCTCATGCTCCGTTGGGCTGCGAGAGGTGGAAAGAATGGCTGGACAAATGCAAGGACGTTGGAGATGATGAAGTTGCCAGTGCGGGTGCAACAGCTGCTGAAGAAGCTGCCAATTCCTTGTGGCTCGTGGCCAACTCAAAACCCTGTCCCAATTGCCATTCCCCGATCCAAAAGAACGACGGATGCAATCACATGAAGTGCTCAAAGGTAATAACTTCGTAACTTGATTAATAAGAAAGGGTTTGATTCTATAAAAATCGACTTGTAAATACTGTATTTGAATACCTCTATAATGATTATACGTGCCCTTGAAAGCATCTCAAATTTTAATGGGAATTGTTTCGCTTTCAAGAAAAGAAAAAGAAGAACCGCACGCTCAGCCATTTTCAAAAAATCAAAAACATGAAAAAAGCTTTTATCCGTAGTGTAAGACAGATCATGCGTGGCAATCTTCTCACAACGATTGTTTTTGTGAAAATAAATGTTAGAACGAATTTATTTCCGTTCACGAGGGATTCGTTGTAATTAGATGCTACTGTTCATTTTATTCAGCCCTGAATTATGCAGATTGTGGGTTTTTGAGGGATATGGATTAAATTGCGTGTTTTCTTTGCTCGGTTAACGAAATTTTATATTTAATGGATTTCTTATTGGAAGAGATTAGGTCTGTGAACTGATCGACAACTGTACTGTATGTACAGGTGAACCTCGATAACTCGAACCTCTTTGACTCTAATACATCCCTGCGTCGAATTTTTCAGATTTTCAAGTCCCCAAGTTAATTCCCTTGGAAATAATGCCTTGAAAACCTTCCTAATGGGTTTTTTTGCTAGTTCCTTGATGTTCGACTTGAAAAGTATCGACTGTTGTTTCTTTTGTGTGTTTTTGATGAAAAATGTGTGTTTGAGATAAAATTTGCTTTTCTCTGTAGTGCAAGCACGACTTTTGCTGGGTCTGTCTGGACTCGTGGAAGCGCCACAGCGCGAAAACTGGCGGCTATTTCCACTGCACGCGGGTGGTGGCTGTAGCGAAGGCCACTGCGGGCCAGACGGAGCGACTCAAGGAGGCGGCGGTGCGGAATTTTGCTGCCAGAGAACGAGCGCGTTTCCTTTGTCACCTGGCCATGTTTCGTGAGACGAAGACCAAGCTGAGTGCGGAGTCGGGACTGGGCCCCAAGATTCGGAACAAGGCGCAAATTATCGCCGCCATGGTTCCGGTGCATGTCCGGTCCGAGGTGGAAAACCTGCCTTCGTTTCGAGTCGTGGAGCGGAAGCGGAATGGCGGTGATAAGCCCGGTATTATTTTTATCCTTGGATTGATTTTCTGATTTTCCATCACTTTATATCCTAAAGATCTGGCGGATTTTATGTAAATAGTTTTTCACAAGAAACTGGCATCGTAAAATGCACCTGCTTTGTATTTTTTTTACAAATCTTCGTTGATAGCTCGTGATTTTCTGATATTATAGTACTGTAGATCATAAATTGCCGCAAGTAAATCCAGAAGAAATACTGTATAGTTGTCGACATCAGTTGATTTTTGATCGAATGCCTTGTCTTGCCTTCTGAAGTGTTGGACAGGTGTCACCTGAATCCGTTACTGATGGAGAATAACTAAAGGGGGATCTTACTTGGAATGCCCTAACCTCGAGTATTTTTCAAATACAAGTCAAATGATTTTGCAACGATTCCAGTTCAAAAGAAATTGTTTGGAAATGGCTGCAACTGTTTTTTAATCAAGATCTCAGGTAGGCATCAATGCAGGTTTTATGCCCTGCCTTCTTTGTTTCTTGGAAGCATCCTAGTAAAATTAGTGAAGAAGGTTCCAGATAAAAAATAAGTAGAAAAGGTCTGATAATTTAAAAAGGAACGTCAATTATTGATCATGCATTTTTCTTCTGTTGAGTGATTCACTGAATGAAAAAGATATTTTTGTTCTGTCAATCTATCTTTTTTTGGAAATTCATCCTCAACAGGAATGTCCAAGAGAATTTTGGGTGATCAAAGTGAAAAAGCTTGCTGGTTTCGAGTGCGTGTGCTAAATGGGTTCCTTGCTTCATTTCCAGCTATTCCGCAATCAGAACTACTTTATTTTCTGGATTCTGCGCTGAAAGAAGTTCTGAAGTGTCGCTACATCTTATGTGGAGCATATGCGTATGGCTACTATGTAGAAGACAGAGGATACAGCAAGACTGTTTTGGATTTTCTGGTGGTGAGTCACTGTTTGTTATCGTTTATGTACTTTTTCTGGAAATAATCCTTTTTTTCGATTTAAATTTTTCAGAACGAGCTGAAAGACTGGACCGAGAAGCTTTCGAGTGTCCTCTCTGGACCATACATTCAAACACCGTTGAGCAAGATAATTCGAATGACGGCAGTGGGCAGACAGAGACGGAAAGATCTCTTATGCACTGTGGCTCGTGGCTTAGGACCCCCTGATACACCTCCAGTCTTGAGACGAATGGGGGTGGGAATGACCTATGTTGCATTTGAACAACGTAGACTTTCCGGGTTCTTCGGCTTAGACGATTCGTCAAGATTTGTGAGTCTTTCTTGAGTATATTTGCTGAGGGACCAGAAGCCTTTTGGCAGACCAATAATGATTTGATTATGTAATGGGAAGAAACGAGACCAAATGACGGAAAATGGATGTAGATAAAGACGGAGTCCTCGCATAACAAATCTAATCTTTCCCCGGATGAGTTTTTTTATGCCGAATTTTCCTCGTGTGAAACACTTTTTCCCGTAAGATTCACGTATGATTTATTTAATTGGCTCCAGTCAATTCGCCTGAAGTCCATAGTATACTATAAAATTCAAGTAATCCGGACAACTCATCCTCATAACGCTCTGAATTTCTCAAATTTTAAAGACTAAGAAGACGTAAATGTTTTTAATTTTCTCTTTTTTGTTGAATTTTAAAAAATTATTCACTTCCGTTTCAGTTTAGAACTTCTTGAAACTTGAGCATTTTTGTGGCAAAAATTTTCGTCATGTGGAATAATTTGATTAACTCTTTTTATCCGTTCACCAAAAATCCATAATATTTGTGAACCATAAAATTTGTATTTTAATTTTGTAAAACGATTTTTTTTCAATTCTGAAGAAATTTTAAGTTTCATTCAAAACTTGTTGCATTTTTTGGGCCGAAAATTCCGTCAGTGAGATAATTTTGTAACGTGAGTCATGTTTTCCCTTTAAGAATGTGCGGATTTAGCGTTGTTTGGGGTTTTCGTTATGCCGGGACTCACTGTTTATCGTACCTTAAAGCGTTTTTTTTTCTTTGTTGAAGTAATCTACAAAAAAGCAATGTCTCCCCCGATTTATTTTGTCAAAATACTGTGCTGTTTGAAATGTGCAACTTGGGTAAAATATTGTATTTTTTGTGGTGTTCCATGCTTTTTGGAGTGACAAGCTGGTGTCGTATGTTTCACTAAGTTGACTGAAAATTGAAGGACCCCGACGAAATTTAATTTAAATCGACAGGATATAACGAGAACTAATGTAAACGAGCTTAATTTGGAAAAAAAATTTAAGACAAATTTAGGGGACACCTATGTAACCGCAAAGGCAATTGTGAAAAAACGACAGTTAGTGTTGAAGTGCGAAGAAACGATATTTCTTATCTTCTTACCGAGTCCATCTGAGAAAAAAAGTATAGGTGAACCTGGCTTGACCTGTATCTGACCCAAATTCAAAATTGAGAGTCGAAAACTTTTCCTTAAAAAAAGTCAAGCCCTGTTTTTTTATAATTTTTTTTTTCTGCAGCTCGAGAAGTTGAGGAAGGACTGGTGCCGCTCGAAACTGAAGAAACAAGCCGAGGACGGCAACTGTCGCCTCAACCCGCAAGACCCCTGGATCAAAGACGCGAACGGACGCCACGCCAACTGGGTCGCCCTCTGTGACTGGGACGACTCTGAACAATCTTGTCTGTCTCGGTGTCGAGCCGCCGCCTTGGCTGTCAGCGTGTGTCGGCGGGAAGCGTGTCTCCGCCCGCGGGCCCGAAACGCACGCACCGGCGGTCTTCACGCGTATTGTTCTCGTACTTGCGAGTACTTTGCCAACGAAGGCGTCGCTGAGGAGGCGGCGACGACGACAACAACAGCAACAACGACGACCGTGACGACGACGACGACAATAGGGGCGGAACAACTGGGTGGCGGCAATGATGGCGTCGGCTGTGAGACTGGAGATGATGTTAATTTACTCATCGCTTTGGAGATGTCGAGGCTGCAGGCTATTGAGGACGGGCTTAGGCGGCAAAAGGAGGCGGTGGCGGCACGGGCGGAGGATTTGATGCTGGAGAGCGATGTTCCGCCGCCTTTGCCGCCGAAAGTCTCTAAAATGTGAGTCATTTTTGTCCCGTAAAGAAAGAGCTTTTCAAGTGGGTGCTGAGAGGGAAAATTTCCAGCCAAAAATTTGTAAATTGAGTTGGATGTTGGCTAAATAAACATCTTATCAGATGGATTCCGTTTCGCAATAGTTACAAATTGATTCACGTTGTTTTTCTGAAGAAACATTCTTGAATCGAAGGCATTTTTTGAGCACTGTTTTATGTCCTCGTCCTGAACTAAAAAATAAATGTTTCAGGTACGTTCCTGAACAGTGCGAGATTAATTTAGTTGTTCGAGGCCTTCAGAGGAATGCGTTTTCGTTGCTTTCTTCTGGGTATGAACAACGTACAGATGGTTTATTGAAAATTATTTCGGATGCTTATTGATGTAGTCGTTGAATAAATTATGAAAAATGGGGAAAGAGTCGAATGCACATACTGGATAAATTACTTCAGTATTAAAGATGCAATTTTTTTCAAAATATGAACCTGGAAATGTCCAGAGGCTTCATGACATGTTCGTCCTGTACCAAAATTGGCTTTGCTTTGTTTTATTAAAATTTCCGTCTTATAAAAACCGAACTTGCATTCGACGTTGCCCTCGCTCCTTTTTTTTTCAGTGAGAACTTCACCCAAACATTTTTCTCTTTCCGAGTAATTTTCTGAGTCTTCTTCCATCTCTTTTTGGGAAGTTGGAGGATTTTTTTTCTTTCTGTTCTGAAAGTCTTTGGGAATTGATGAATGAGAATATTTGTCTAGACTCTAGAGAATGACGGAAAACAATGTTGATGTGTGATCAGTAGGGTCGAAAGAAGAGCAATGACGGAAGACTCGAACGACGCGGATAACGAAGAAGGTTCCGTGTCGTCCGCGTCACCTGCTGCCGAATGGACGGTCGATGCCCTGCTCAAGTCCCTGACCATCGACGCCGTCGACCTCAAGAACTTTTGCCCCTCTGGCCCGGCCAAGGACAAGCTCAGCAAGTCCACTCTGCTCGCGTCGCCGTCGCAAAAGCCCATGGCGGCGTCCCAGCCTTCGTCGCCGAACTGCGACTCGTCGTTGGCGTCTGCGTTTCTCTGGCCGCCGGGGCGGCGGGAAGCGAAACTGACTCGGAGCCAGCCGTGTTCTCCGCGAGGACTCGTTGAAGGCGGTCTCAAGTATGGCACGAATCCGAGGATTCGGATCGTGAGCCATTCTGAAAGCTCTCAGGACTTGGAATCGGAGACGGGGATCCCGAAATCTCCGACCTTGTTCATTAGGTTGGTTGATGCTGTATTGGATTATTCCAGTGACATCTGATTACGTCAAAGTGCCTTCATCTTCTGATGAAACTTCGTATTGCCTCGCCAGATGCTCTCATGGTTCATTTACAAATTTGTCGATGAAATGCGTTCAAAAATGGAAAGGGTGTTCAAAAAGGCAAACTATCAATGCACTGTGTTTAAAAATTGAAAGGGTGTTCAAAAAAGGCAAATGATGCCATAGCAGCCAGTGACATGAAATTTTGCCGAAGTTCTTACACTTCCGCGTGACATTTTAATGGCTCGCCAGACACTCCGATGGTTCAATTCCAACTTTATCAGTGAACTGTGTTTAAAAATGGAGAAACTGCTCAGAAAGGCAAATGATGCAATGGCTGCCAGTGACATATACAATATGTCAAAGTTCTTACAGTTTTTGTTGACATTTTCATGGCTCGCCAGACGCTTCAATAATTGAATTACAACTTCATTAATTAACTGAACAGTTTTGTTCACCCTTTAAATTTTTTAACAAATGAAGCAATGGGTGCCAGTGACATCTACCTGACGTCGTAGTTAAAGCACGTTCCGATGATGTTTTTTAATGGCTCGCCTGACGCTCTAATGATTCAATTACACATTTCATTAACGAACTGTACATTCGTAATCACCCTTTCCATTTCTAAAAAAATGATGCCATGACGAGAAAGAATTTCTGGAATGCGAGAGAATTTTGCGCACTGTTTTATGTCCACGTCCTGAATTTACTAAGTGCTTCAGGAACGTTCCTAAACAGTGCGAAATTGATTTAGTCGTTCGAGGCCTTCAGAAGACTACGTTTCCGTTGTATTCCTCTGGGTATGAACGACTTACAATAATAGAGAACTGATGTTTGAAGTCCTAATTTACCACCTAATTGATTAGTCTATGCTGATCGAGAAAAAATTAGCCTATTTGTGTAGAGTACACGGTTTTTCTCTGATGAGAGACGATTCAAGTCTGTTGACCGAGGCATCAATAATTTTGGTTGGAAAAACTCACACTGAAAAAATTCGAATAATTTTTCATTTTTACTAATTTCTCATCATTTTTATGAAATTGAAGTACATGAAAATATTTCTAATTTCGTTTTCCAGATCTTTTCTGTCTAACTAACATTAATCGAATTACATTTTTGATTTTTGTGTTTATTTTTTAAATTTATGAAATGACATTTGCAATGCATTCTTCTGCTCAACAGAGATACTGATTGGCAATTTGTCACCTCATCAAAAAGTTACTCCTATCTTCTAAAAATTTCCTATTTGTAGTACGGTATAATTTTTATTGAAAAATCAAAATCCGAGATTCTGAGTATGAATTCAGGGAATACATGCACTATTTTTTGATAGAAGAAAATCTATTGAGACTGCTGTTCCACTTCGAAAGAATAATGGGGGAAATTTCACGCTTTCTTATTTTACAGCTTCTCGGCAGTTGCAGTATTTGCAAATCTCGAGCCTAGGAATGAATATAAGACCCCTTTCAGAACACTGTAAAGTACTGAAATGAGGGATTGAGCAGAAGAGTGCATTGTAAACGCCATT
Organism: Notodromas monacha; assembly: GCA_905338405.1. Lineage (NCBI taxonomy): Eukaryota > Metazoa > Arthropoda > Ostracoda > Podocopida > Cyprididae > Notodromas > Notodromas monacha. The sequence goes on from CAJPEX010002697.1 coordinate 26,652, forward strand.
TCGTAAATTTAAGGACTGAATGTAAAAATACAAAACAATTAATGTTGGACAAAAGAGACTCCGGGTGACAAAATTACTGTATAGACATTTCCGTGTGCTACAAACTTTTAAAAATAATTAGAAATTAGCTAAAAATATGTACAGTATTATGATTAAACAATATTTTTGCAGTGGAGTAGAAATCAGCCGTTCGTCGGACGTATCTCCTGCTCGAAGCCCGAGTTCAAAATTTGTCAAGCAGGGCAAACGGAATCGTTCCCGCAGTCTAATACCGGGCTTCAAAGCACCCGAAGCTGAACAGGATCTTCATCATCATCATCTTCTTCATCATCATCAGCAGCAGCAACAGCAGCAGAATTCCATATCATCTGGTCAAGTGCCAGCGACGACGTTGGCCCTGCCTGTGTCGCCGCAATTGCAGAGGTCGTGGCCGTCGTCACCAGCGACTGCAGTCGTCACTGTGACGTCTACTTCCGGGGAGACCAAGTTTAGGTTTCCGGAAAAACGGGCACCGAGAAGACGGAGAACCGTGTTGGGAATGGATGTGAGAGGGGAGGCGAGGAATAACAAGTTGGATGCGTTTGGAGCGGATTTGTTTGGGTTGCATAATTACCGGAGTGCGAGTGACTCGCAGTGCATTCATCAGGTTTGCGGGATTTTTGTTGTTGTTATTATTGCTGATTCAATTTAAATCACTCGATGTGGTGAAAGACAACGTTTCCGAGGAGTCACGAAAATATCGTGTTTTGTGAAATCTCTTCGTGAGGAATTAGTTTTCGAGGTCTCGAAAGTGAAGCCACAATTTTATTTGAGGCTAGTTTCCCCCCCCCCCCCCAAGTTTCAAGAGCTTCGTTGTAACGAGATTTTACTCATCATCTTGTTGTGTAGCGGAAGTTTGAAGTAAGTTTCGAGTTTCTATCAGCGTCCTTGTTGACGTGTGGAAATTTCTGGTGAAGAAGACAAATTGGGCGCCTTTCCAGAAATCGATTGAAACAAACCCCGAGGGCTGTTGGTAGTAACGTTTTAGGAAGATCGCCAATTCGACTCGGAGTTTTCCTTCACAAAATAAAAATCACGTAGGATTTTTCGGATGCTTTTGAATAGTCCTCCGAACTTTCCCTAAATCGCAAATTTGTCATCTAATCATGCTTTTTTGAAAGTAAATCTCGTTACAACGAACCAGTAAAATAGTTTCGTTGAAATGAAAGATTCGCTCTAAAGTGACATTCGCTCTAAAGTGACTCCTTCAACATTGTGGCTTTTGGGCAGGGGCTTGAAAAGCGACTTCGTTGTTGGGGATTATTCGTTGTAACGAGATTTTACAATGAAGCTGTTGGGAAAAACCCTAGAAACATGCTTCGCTATAAAGATAAATTTGTTGTATAGTAATTCAAACATCACTGAATGCCTAAGGAACAGGGACATGAACAAAAAGTCGTTTTAAGCAATAATTTTGACGATGGTTGGAAAGATATCTTTGTAACGAGGTTATGTTGTACTTTTCCCCTTTTTTAAACGAAGGATTAATCCACCACCTCACCGTGGAATTAATCGCCGTTATCGAAGAAAAAATTATTGGCGATTTAGCAAACAAAAAAAATTATTGTACATTGTTCGGGTGCCACAAAACCTGGAAATTATCTCGATAATCGAGTGTTCATAGTTTCTCCAGTTCACAAACTTGACTTTCGTGGCAAAAATATTTATTTTTTAAAATCTCGCAGATTTCTGGAGCGGAAGCCTCATTGTCTTCAGTCCTTCTCGTCGAAGAAAGCACTTTGAGTTCCGACGACTTCCACGAAGCCCTCTTCCTCACTTCGAAGCGGAAAAAGTCTCGGAAAACGCGGGAAAGACACGGGAAGCGTGGCGGCAGTGGCGGTGGTGCTTCTGGCGAGGTACGACGCCGTCAGCGGCGGCGGCGATCCTCACTCGGCGCCCAACACGTCAACGTCGATGTTCCCGCTGCTCCGAAATCCCTGAGTAGTGGGGATCTTGTTGCTGCTGCACCTGTTCCAACTTGTGCCTGACGAGGGAAAAAGGCATAAATAATTTGCAAAAAATCTAAAATCATAAAAAAGTGTGAATTTTTTTTTTTTTTACTGCAAGGAAAAAAAATATGGTGTCTGATGTGATTTTTCGTGTGTTCAACGTACTGTACCTTATTTCCGGTTACAGTTCTATGGGATTGATCTCTTGTTTCATGGCTTTTTGAATCGCGGTGATTTTTAAATGTGTTCCCGTTTCTAAATGTTGGTGTTTTCTGGCTAAATGTTTGAAAAGTGTGCGTGAGAAAATCACGTCGATTATGAGCTTTTTCATTGAAGTCTGACAGAGAACTGCTCGAATTTTCGTACAGGTTGATTCACGCGCTACTAGGCGCATGAAAGTGTCAATTTTTGAGGAAATTCAAAACAGATTTTCATGAAATTTTGGGTGAAGTACTACTGAAAGAAGGAAATCCCTAAACCGCTTACTCAAGTGCTATTGTATTTTATTCATTTAGTCTTGGTGAAGACTTTTTCACCTTCAGCACAAATTTCATAATTACTGTATGTACTGTCTTAGTAATTTCCTAGGATTTCGATGTTTTTGTGGGTCAAAGAGCAAATGAATCATCCTGTGCCAAAAGAAAAGTTGATGAAGATATCCTCTTTTATATGTTTTATATGCAGTAAACATTGTGTTCATTTTTCGAAATCCCATTCCGAAACGCGTTTTGAAAGCGGGCGATTTTATGACAAAGCAACTGTTCAGTTCTCCCACCCAGGTCACATTGAGACTGAAATGATGTCCGTTAATAATTCCGGGAAAGTCGATCTGCTTTTGATGGAATGGTGTGATGAAAATTGATTCAAATACGGTAAAAACTGGAGAATTCGCGAGGAATACGAGTTGTTGGTTCAGAAACATGTCACTTGTTTGTTGTTCAAATGGGAAAAAATGACGGAAAATCCGCATATAGCATGCAAGTGTCGTGCGGAAGGAAATCGTATCATTTCATTATATACGCGTAATTTTTTGATTGGAAGTGTGTTGATCGGTTTCTTTTAATGATTTTAATTTTTTTGGCGATGCGAAAGAAACCCCGTTCAAAAAGGGGGGAAAAAGAAATGTGAACGATCTCAACTTGTGGAAAACGTGTTCATGCCGAATTTGCTGTGAAATCATTTCTGTACTTGGATGAGAAACGTTTTTTCGTCATCCTACCGTGCGATGCTTTTGTGTTCATGGGAAGAATTCATTGGATTGTTTTGTTTCTTCCCGGTGAAAGCGTTTGGAATCTGTTTCACCGATGCTTTGATGGGAATCTTCATTGTGTGGCGAAGATGGAAGGTCATTTTTCCTGATCAGATGGGTTTCGAATTCTTGCGATCTGAATTTGAATTGACTTCTTCTTCGTTAACGTTCTCATTTTACGTCTCGGCTTAAGCATCGTGAAATGCTTTTTATGTGGGACTGGTTCAGTCGAGCGCATCGCAAAACTGCGCTTGATGAAGCTGTTTTCGTCGTGCGATGTTTTTGTGCGTGCGCTCAAATGAGCCAGCGTGAGAAGGGAAAGTCAATTTGAACGCTTTGTAATTTTTAAAAGATTTTCTGGGTATTATTAACGTGTTTCTTTGACTTATTTTTGCAGATTGGGGAAGTTAATTTTCTTTTGCCCAGAATTGGTGTTTTCTCGTCTGGGGTTTCTTCGAAATGGTGAGTTTTTCTTGAAGATGGGCTCTGTGATCTTTTATAAAAAGACATCTTGTATTTTTCTCTGTGTCTTCTCAGATAAGATTCATCTTGATTCAGAACCGAGCCGGTAAAACGCGACTGGCGAAATGGTACGTTCATTTCGATGATGATGAAAAGCAGAAGTTGATTGAAGAAGTCCATGCTTTGGTGACTGTGCGGGATGCGAAGCACACAAATTTCGTGGAGGTAAGTAAGCCTGGTGTAGTGGAGCTTCGGATAACGTATTTCAAGCCAAATAAACTTTTTCGCGTTCAATAAACTCTTTCTTTGACTGATCTTTCTTTTGGGTTGAGAACCTTGCTGACCAGAGAAGAAATCCGTTTTTTGTTGCTTGAAAATTACTCATTGGGTAAATTGTAGAGAGAGAGAGTCCGTTAACCGAGGCAAGGCTGCGTATGTATGCAAGGTTTGCCAAGGAAATGCCCCAATTTTTGTTTTGAGTAGTGAACCTCGCTGACAAGATAAAAGCCATTCTTTGTATAGTAGCTTGAAATTACTCACTGAGTAAAATTGGACAGTAAGTCCGTTAACCGAGGTAATGTTGTTTATGAATGCGAGGTTTGCCAAGAAAAGGCACCAATTTTTTGTGTAGTGAACATTGCTGATGAGAGGCAAAAGCCTTTCTATGTAGCTTTAAAATACTCCCTTTGGTAGAATTTGAAACTAAGTCCATTAACTGCGTCAAGGTTTGCTAAGAAAATGCACCACAATATTTTGTTGGATTAAATGAATGAATTTGTGTTGGATTTTCGATGCCATGTTTCATATCCGCTTGCGTTTGTAAAACTAATTTTTTATTACACCTGCAGTTCTTTTGATAAACTTGAAATTTATTTTTGGTATGAATACAGTTTAGAAACTTCAAGATCGTTTACCGGAGATACGCTGGGCTTTACTTCTGCATATGCGTGGACGTGAATGACAATAACTTGGCATACCTGGAGGCGATTCACAACTTTGTTGAGGTGTTGAATGAATACTTTCACAATGTCTGCGAGCTGGATCTCGTCTTCAACTTTTACAAAGTGAGTGGGATTTTCCATAATCTTGGTTTTTAAGGTAAATAAAATTACTGTATCCACACGCACCTTTTTCAAAATTGAGAGGGAAAAAAGGAGGATGCACATCATTGAGTGTACAATTTTTCAAAAATTTTGTAAGTTTGAATATATGTCATGCTTGATTATAATGTATCATTTTTAACTGCTGTAATTTTTATGAATAATGTTCAGGAACTGAGGAAATGGAATTCAAGTTCAATATATGTCAATCTGAGAATTCTGATCTGTTTTAATTTAGAATATTGCCCATCTTACTGGGGAATGAGATTTCATATAAATTTTTTGCTGAAAATGTGAGTTGCGGATCTTAATTTAGGATGTGTGGTACCCAAGTAAATATGCTTGATACATTTGAAAGACCAGGAAATCTTGAACTTCAATTTCTCTTAAATTGGAATAGTCTTTGTTGAGGAAAAAAATGTTGAATTAAAAAACACTGGAAACTGAATGGGATTGAATAGGGCTGTACAATGAAGTTATCAGAGCCTTGTAACATTTTATTTTCCTTGCTTGCACTTGATGTTTAAATTTCCACTGTTCCATCAGGTTTACAGTGTGGTGGACGAAATGTTCCTTGCGGGAGAAATCCGAGAAACTAGTCAGACCAAAGTACTAAAGCAGTTACTCACGCTCAACTCTTTGGAGTAGAGTCTCTGGTTGGAGGAGGAAATGCCATCTACCGGGAACGTACTGTACTGCATTCCCTTAAAATTTTTTTGAATTGCTTTTTGTTAATTATTCATCAGTTATACTATCCTTGTGATATTCGCGGGGGATGATAAGCATTATCAGCGGAAGTTTGTTTTGGTCTTTTCTTTGATTTCTCAGTATTGCTTCCGAGATTATTTATTATGATGTTGAAGCAATTGCCGCAGATGAGTAGAGGGAAGTGTTGGCAGGAATGTAAGGAATGTTGCTTGGAGTTGACAATGTTGCTCTCTCTCGTTCTTTAGCTGGAGGAAAGTAATTTTCATTTGTGAATCGAACAATTGCTGATCATTTATATTCCGCGATTCATTTTATTTGTGTCCGTCTGAACAACAAGGCAAATTCCCGTTCGTTTGCTGAAACGTGTTTCGAGTGTCTGCGGGGGTGTTGAATGAAGATGCATGAAAAGGCCTTTCTTCTTCTTTTTTCCAATTTCAGTACTTGATGAAGGTCTCAGTAGTTTAGTCCTTTTATCATTCAGCCACGGTGTCACTATGCAAGAGAGGAGGATGGGAAGTATTTGCCTGAAAGCAAAGGATCGAACTTCTCACATGGACCCTGAGTATCCCGAACTTTCTGATACGGATTTAGAGTTCCTTTTGAGGAATACGGGCTTAACTGAGCCACAGATAAAAAATAAGCACTATTCCGTATGGAAGAAACTTAAAGGGAACACTTTGACACCCGAGAGCTTCGAGGAGGTCTTCAGTGAGTGATTTTGCTTATAACACACCCTAAGATTAATTAATTTAATTACCTTATGCGTGTGAATATTCACATTGTGTAAAAGTTTCAATCAAGTTCGAATTAAAGGTTAACTTGAGTACTTCTGGATGGTTAATATCTATCTTAATAATTTCTTCTTTATAATCTTGGTTGCCAAGTTACTTCAGCAGTAAACTTCACTCAAATACCACGTGCAATTTTTCCTCTCAACTGAGAGGGGAAAGAGGGGGTGTGCGTGTCATGGATGGGTATACATTTTTAGAAGTTTTACAAGTTCAGGTGTGCAGTCTATTTGATTCAAATATAAAATTTTGGACCAATTTCGTTACATTACTGTGATGGAAATAATTTAGAATCAATTGAATTCAAGATCACATCATGTCTAAATACAAACTATGTTATTATTTTAGAAAACTTTCAGTTCCTGTCACTTTAAATGGGGTGCATGTAGGGGATAGAAATGTGCTGATGTCATTTAGAAATACATTTTCTATTTATAGAACTATTTTTCCCCTTGAGTGACTCGGCGGGATTCCGCCAGGAAGTATTCTCGACTTTCGATCCAGCCAAGAAAGACTGGATAGACTTCAGCGAATTCGTTCAAGCCGTCAACATTCTTTCAACTAGAGCCCTGTACGAGCAATTGGGCACAGCATTCCTGATCTTTGACAGGAACAACAGCGGGGAAATTGACAAGGAGGAAATGTTAGACGTGATTGCTTACTTAGCTTTCCATCAGGGCAAGAATATTAAACCGCTGGCAATGATTGAGATGGTCGACAGAATCTTCAACGCTGTGGATGAAGATGGTAATGGTGTGCTAACAAAGGAAGAATTCTTGAATGGATGCCTCAGCTGCAAGGAAATGGCGGCGCTGCTACAAACGGTGTGACTCTCCATGTTCTTTCTTTAACATATAATACCGTTGAATCATATAAAAGTACGTAATTCTTCTATTTCAATTTTCATTATTATTCCGCATGCAGTTGAGAAACTTACCAGTTCAGAGACATCCATGAGACTGTGATATTTCTAACTGAAGCGTTAAATATTTTGTTCTGTAAGTGCAAGCCATCTCATGCGATTAAACACCGGTCTGTGACAGAATTGATCTTGAAATATGAGTAAGAGTTGACTTCATAAAGTTTCATTTTCAACACATCACTCGACTTTTTCACCCTCACCTCTGTCGTTTATCATACACAGTTCCGAAGGAAAAATGTTCGATAATATGAAGATATGGTGCATAGCAAATAGAAGACCAAAGAGAATATTTAGATAACATAAGACGCGCAGTTCAGTCGAGACAGGCGAGGAATCAGTTCACATCCGTTCAGCTAACGAGATCATTAAAGGTCATCATCCCTTGCAAAAAAAAAACACAAACACGCGCTCTAGGAACTAATTTCTCGCCCGACCGCGAACCACAATTAATAATTTACGGCGAAACGTGAAGAACGTATCAACAACTATCGTAAGTCAGTTCATCTCGGCCATTCACATTTTCCAACTACCATACTTTGTTTTTCCGACATTTAATGCAGGCTACGATTCGCTGGCCCAGATGAACTTCTTTCTTGCACGCGACACCCTGTATTAGGGAGCACGTTTCCAACGAATAAATATGCATTCTTTTGTTGTTTTCGCGTGAGTTCCTCAACAATTGCGTCCGTCTCTGGGGGAAACCAAGTCACGTTTGTTGCAAAGCGGGAATGTTCAGCTTTGGGCACCAGACCGAAAAAACCGCGCAGACAAATTGCACACAACTCGCCCAAACCCATTCACTCACTCGTGTCCAACCATCGAGATTTGATCTCCCCGTTTTACACGTAGCGTCAATAAGTTTTTTTGACTAAAAAAAAAACAAAAAAAAACTCTGCCGCTAAAGACAAAAAAAGAAAGAAAGGAAAACAAACGAACGAACGAACGAACAAACAACGGCATACGATGGTCGGTCGGCACGGTTAAAAACTCGTCGAAACATGGAAACAATTGGCAACGAAGGGACGCCCAAACGTCCCACTCGGCAAATGGAACCTCACCCATCATCATCATCATCCCTTGTTGCCCAGTGGGTAACAAAAAACGGGGTTCCCGGGACCTCACTGGAGCTTCTCCTTCGCCGGGATCCAAATGGTGGGTCCACTCTGGTCTTCTATCACTTGCTTGACTTTGGCGTGGATCTCCTCTGGCGTGTCGCCTTGGATGATGGCTGCGAAACACAAAAATACAGTGGTACTAAACGAACAGCCGACACAATGAACTATAAATAATGTTTCCACCTCCTAGAATACACGTACTGTACATAAAGAATAAGTCGAAGACACTGAAAACTTTTACTGTAACTGTAAACCGTAAGAAAGTATCTGGAAATATCCTTCTCTGAGCATTTGTCTTCCAAGCAACATGGCTGACATAGTAGTGCTTGCAAAATAAGTACATCATAGAAAAACAAGTGGTATAATGTAGAAGCAATAAAAGTTAGCAATACAGTAGTAAAGCCCTCGGCCTACTACTTCTTGAATATTTAAAGAAAACCATGCACAGTACAAGGACAGCCCCATACAAGGAACTTGCGAATTCTGCAGGCATTCGAGCAATTCTTGTTTTATCCACTCATCAGGCATGATTTATTTTTATCCCCTATGGATACAACTACAGGAAAAGATTAAATACTGTAGTGGAATCAAAAGGACTAAAAAATTGGAGGACCAATTTGTAAGGAAGCATCTTGAGATATTCTTTCTGAGCAGTTATCCCCTGAGTGACACGATTAACTTTATATTGTTCGCAAGACTAGGGTAGGGTGCCCAGCCACACCTGGGCAATGTGTGGTAATATGAGTAAAATACCCAACAGACTATTGTAACATGGCCATCCACCTACCCTACACTAAAACCTACCCTACACTACAACCTACCCTACACTACAACGTACCCTACGCTACAACCTACCCTACACTACAACCTACCCAACACTACAACCTACCCTACACTACAACCTACCCTACACAAAAACCTACCGTACACTACAACCTACCCTAGACTACAACCTACCCAACACTATAACCTACCCTACACTACAACCTACCCTACACTACAACCTACCCTACACTACAACCTACCCTGCACTACAACCTACCTATTGTTCGCAAGATAATAAGTTTCCGAACAGAACTGCACATGAAGCCAAATTTAAGAAGTTAGTCACTTCCTCTGCGGACATTTCATGAGGTTTGTTTCTTGATAAAAGCCGTATAATAACAGTTGGTGACACGTGGTGAAGCACGGGTCACGTTATCTCACCTGTAAAATATTCGGAGAAGTCGTTTTCGAGCTTCATGGCGCGGTCGAACATCTTCTTGGCCTGATCCTCAGTCAAACGTTTGTTCCATTCCCTACGAAAGAAAAATGAA
>CAJPEX010002698.1:0-36277 GCA_905338405.1 Notodromas monacha
AACCCGCCGTCGATCCGCGGCGCGTCGGTCGGTCGACGGCGTTGAAGGCCAACCCTGTCGACGTCGGCATCGACAGCTAGTCGACGCCCGAACGTCGGCCTATCCGGTTGCCCCTGAATAGGCTCCAGTAAATATGCAAAGATACTAAAATCGTGCTCATTGGTGCAAATGTTTTTTCTCTTTATATTTTATTCTTCATTTCCTATATTTACATATGCAGCAACTCGTGATTTTGTCTTTGAGATGTGATCGGGTGTTTCGTATGCATTGGTTATCTTGCTTTCCGGACGGACGGGTTCTGAACCCTGGGATTTGGGTTCGGGTGCTTTTGAAGCATCTTGCTTCTTGAAGCAATCTCGTATATATAAAAGGTTTCATGTGAAGCATAAGTGTATGGTTAGATATATCCTGGTGTTTCGGCTATATGGAGTCATGATCATTACTTCTTATCTTTTTTTAAAAATCATATTACATTACCCGCTGATGTAAGCTGTCATTTTAAATCCACGTTATTCAATGTCAAATTTTCAGTCTTGTCTTTCCATTTCATTTCATGGAAGATTCTCTTCCAAGCTATGAAAGAATCCAGTCTTTGAAAAATTTGCTGAAATGTGTCAGGAAATACACATTTTTAATGTATGTGATGGTCAATTAGTTTGAATGAATGTGAAAAGTTCATCCTCTTTCAAGTGTTCCCTCTGATGAAGCTAAAATTTGAAAAAACCTCACAAAGAATATTTTACTCAGCAGCGAGAAAAGAAGTGATCATCGAGAAAACTTTTCTAGAATCATGTCTTGGTGGCCTAATCCATTGTAAAATGTTATGTGACTTTTTTACATGCATAACTTACAAATCTTATGTAATTTGTTACTTTAGCTTCGGTGTTGTGTAATAAGTTGATGGCTCATTCGTAACGAATAACCACTCTTAAATAACTTCGGGCGCAACCAAAGTACTATATATGAGCACGATGCGAAAAAATGAATGAAAGAAAACTGCAGTAAATTCCATCAAGCAATATTATTCGAGACGCATGAGTTCGAACGAAAAAAGATTCAAACGAAATGTTTTTCGGACCGCTTGTCAGACTCGTTTTTCCAAGTGCGAATGTTTGATGAATATTTTCATCTTGCAATGGAACATTTTCATATTCAGATTTTTTTTTTACTCCAGCTCAATCATATGAGATAGTTTCTTTTTTATTATTGGATGCATTTAATTTTTTTTAATGAATAAAAATTTGTTGAAAGACGATTCTAAGATCTCTTTAATATAAGAAACATGCTGAAAAAATAGCGTATATGTACATATATATTTGAGCACGATGCGAAAAAATAAATGAAAGAAAACTGCAGTAAATACAATAAGGCAATATTCTTCGAAATTCATGAGTTTGAACGAAAAAAAGCTTCAAACGAATTTTCTTCTGATTGCTTGCCAGACTCGTTTTTCGAAGTGGAAAATCTTGTTGGACATTTTCATCTTGCAATAAATGGAAAATTTTCAATTTCATTTTTTTGACTCCACTACATCAATCATACACGGTAGCTTCTTTTTTATTGTTAAATGCATTTAATTTTTTTAATTAAAAAAATTGCCAAAAGACGATTCTAAGATCTCTTGAATAAAACATTCAAGCTGCAAAAATAGCGTTCGTCCTTCAGGATTTTCGCGTGCTACATTTTTTCGTATGAGGTTCGAGGTACTGATGTACACCCAACGGCGCATTTCGACTTCATATAAAATATCAGTCTGATGAATATTCTATTTCATGAATATTTGCACATTGGTTGCATGACAGTGCTTGTGACTCGTCAAAGGAAAAATATTCTTTCTGCTGGAGTCGGCGACTCTCGCTGGCTCCATCCACATTTACGTTTCTTAGAGCGTGTCACTTTGAAGCCCTTTTTCCTGCTGGGTCACGCGTTTCCTTGTTGACCTACTGAGAAAAGTCGCAATATGTTGTTGTACTGAAAATGGTGGTGGTACGTGTCCTGAAAACGAACACGGATCGAAATGAAGCAAAATCATAAAAGAAATCCAACTGTAACACTGACCTTTACACGTGAAGTGGCGTTATTATACGTACAGTCGCACTGAGCAAAGAAAGCGAGATTTTAGAGCCAGATTATCCTTTTTTACTGCTCCCTAAATTGCCGGGTTCGCTTGTGGTCGTTGCAAGGTTTCTGTTGACACTTGGAGGGAAGAGAAAAGGGAACCAAAGTTTTAAACTTTTAAACAATGTATTGGTCGAAGCTTTGTAGGCAGTATATCCCTTACACCCGAGCTGTTCGCAATTTCAAGTTCACCTTCAACTTTTGGAATGGCCTGTTGCCCTGTTCGATTGCAACAGGTTTCATGCCTGGAATATGCAATGTTCAAACGATAGAATATTGTCCAAATATACGATACATTTTATTATGAGGGCCTTTGTACGCAAAAGTAAAACCGCGTCATACAAAACAGTTCAAGGAAAATTTCTGAAGAATAACTTTATAAAAACGAAAAAATGAAACTCGTAAATCTCGTTCAGAAAAAAATAAATCAAGTTCTCTTCATCGTGTTCCGAAAACTAGGAGCTAATCCTTAGTAAATTNAATTTGTTGAAAGACGATTCTAAGATCTCTTTAATATAAGAAACATGCTGAAAAAATAGCGTATATGTACATATATATTTGAGCACGATGCGAAAAAATAAATGAAAGAAAACTGCAGTAAATACAATAAGGCAATATTCTTCGAAATTCATGAGTTTGAACGAAAAAAAGCTTCAAACGAATTTTCTTCTGATTGCTTGCCAGACTCGTTTTTCGAAGTGGAAAATCTTGTTGGACATTTTCATCTTGCAATAAATGGAAAATTTTCAATTTCATTTTTTTGACTCCACTACATCAATCATACACGGTAGCTTCTTTTTTATTGTTAAATGCATTTAATTTTTTTAATTAAAAAAATTGCCAAAAGACGATTCTAAGATCTCTTGAATAAAACATTCAAGCTGCAAAAATAGCGTTCGTCCTTCAGGATTTTCGCGTGCTACATTTTTTCGTATGAGGTTCGAGGTACTGATGTACACCCAACGGCGCATTTCGACTTCATATAAAATATCAGTCTGATGAATATTCTATTTCATGAATATTTGCACATTGGTTGCATGACAGTGCTTGTGACTCGTCAAAGGAAAAATATTCTTTCTGCTGGAGTCGGCGACTCTCGCTGGCTCCATCCACATTTACGTTTCTTAGAGCCACAGTGAAACTTCGGGAAAAAGGACGACCCAGTGCGCAAAGGAACAACTGGATGACTCTTTTCAGCGTTATACAACAACATGACTTTTACCACCACCATGCACAGGACTTTTGCTTGTGCCTAGCTAATGAAGCAAAATCATAAAAGAAATCCAACTGTAACACTGACCTTTACACGTGAAGTGGCGTTATTATACGTACAGTCGCACTGAGCAAAGAAAGCGAGATTTTAGAGCCAGATTATCCTTTTTTACTGCTCCCTAAATTGCCGGGTTCGCTTGTGGTCGTTGCAAGGTTTCTGTTGACACTTGGGGGGAAGAGAAAAGGGAACCAAAGTTTTAAACTTTTAAACAATGTATTGGTCGAAGCTTTGTAGGGTCATATAGGGAATGTGGGCTCGACAAGCGTTAAAGTTCAAGTGGAAGTTGAAAACCTTACCGGACAACGGGACAAGCTAACGTTGTCCAAAGTACGGACCTTATACGTTACAAGTTTGCTATCTTATTTGTCCAAATATACGATACACTTTATTATGCGGGCCTTTGTCCTCAAAAGTAAAGACGCACGTCGTACAAAAAAAATTTCAAGGAGCATTTCTGAAGAACAACTTTATAAAAACGAAAAAATGAAACTCGTAAATCTCGTTCTCGAAAATAAATCAAGCTCTCTTCATCGTGTTCCGAAAACTAGGAGCTAATCCTTAGGAAGTTAGAACAAAAGAGTCAAAACAATTGTAGAATCAACTCGCGAATAAAAAAATATTTGTTCATGGTCGTCGTAGAATCCGCAAACGAATAATCAAGAGAAAAATGTCAGGATTCGTCGAGATATAAGATAAACAATCAAGAAGAGACTTATTCATCCAACAATAGTTACCTATTACATATAAAACAAGGAATACAAATAAGTTATGCATGTGAAAGATGAGCCCAAACCCCAAAATAGAACCCAAACTACAGCATTTCAATGACCGAGATCAATCGAAAACTTAGATCCAAGTTTCGAAATGAGGCCCAGAATTTCCTCACACTTCGTTCCTGGTAATTAGTCAGAGACCTTCTTCACCCCATGAAACACCTGCAATTCAAATTATCACCTACTATATTTTTAAAAATAATTTTTTGAAACAAATTTTCTGCGTTGCAACGTTCGATTTATTCCCGCTCGACAATTTTAAAGGAACTCATTCACGACAAATATTGGAATTTCCAAGTACAGTGGGCCCCCATCTTACGTCATCAATCCGTTCCAGGATGGACGTCATAACATGGGGCCGTCGTAGGTTGAAACCCTATTTCCCTTAAGATTACATTATAAAAAAATTAATTTGTTCCAGAAAACAGTATATCCCTTACACCCGAGCTGTTCGCAATTTCAAGTTCACCTTCAACTTTTGGAATGGCCTGTTGCCCTGTTCGATTGCAACAGGTTTCATGCCTGGAATATGCAATGTTCAAACGATAGAATATTGTCCAAATATACGATACATTTTATTATGAGGGCCTTTGTACGCAAAAGTAAAACCGCGTCATACAAAACAGTTCAAGGAAAATTTCTGAAGAATAACTTTATAAAAACGAAAAAATGAAACTCGTAAATCTCGTTCAGAAAAAAATAAATCAAGTTCTCTTCATCGTGTTCCGAAAACTAGGAGCTAATCCTTAGTAAATTAGAACAAAAGAGTCAAAACAATTGTAGAATCAACTCGCGAATAAAAAAAATATTTATTCATGGTCGTCGTAGAATCCGCAAACGAATAATCAAGAGAAAAATGCCAGGATTCGTCGAGATATAAGATAAACAATCAAGAAGAGGCTTATTAATCCAACAATAGTTACCTATTACATAAAACAAGGAATACAAATAAGTTATGCATGTGAGAGATGAGCCCAAACCCCAAAATAGAACCCAAACTACAGCATTTCAATAACCGAGATCAATCGAAAACTTCGATCCAAGTTTCGAAATGAGGCCCAGAATTTCCTCACACTTCGTTCCTGGTAATTAGTCAGAGACCTTCTTCACCCGACGAAACATCTACAATTCAAATTATCACCTTCTATATTTGTAAAAACAATTTTTGAAACAATTTTTCTGCGTCGCAACGTTCGATTTATTCCCGCTCGACAATTTTAAAGGAACTCATTCACGAAAAATATCGGAATTTCCAAGTACTGATGGCATCAGTGGTTATGCAAACTGTTTTCTGATATTTTTTTTTATTGAAAGTAAAATTATTTAGACGACGGAATCGAATTGAAAGGCAGTCAACGTGTGAGGATTGGGTACAATTTACCTCAGGAGCAGACACTAATTCTGACCACTGCAACCTCTCGTCATGTGAATTGAGTGTCATTCTTCCAAGATCCGAGTACGTAGTGTGGACTTGCAAATCAGTGTCATCACCCACAGGGATTCCCACCTTATACCCCTATCCTTTCCTGTTCAGCAGGTATCATCTCGAATCCTCGTGTTCATCTCGTTTCCCATCAACGGGGAAGTTACTGGGGTATGAAATCCCCGGCTTTTGCGTATATGAAGACCCCGGAAGTTTCCGTCATTTCACGTCTTTCAAAACGTGTGTACAGGGTGGCATTCAAGAAATAAAAAAAACACGCTGATGCTGCAAAAAATGCAAATCATTATTGACAGATGAGCAAAATTAAAACTTCAATAGATTGGATTAACTTTTGCCACGATTTCCGAGCGGTTCTAACATACTGTATTTTGTCTTCATCAGCGCTTGCTGAGAAAAAGTACCTCTTAAGTTTTTGATTGGTCGACTAATAAATCGCCGTGCTATATGTTTTATAAATTTATAGATGATTTTTTTTAAATCGTTGCACTGCTTCCTCAAAGTATGAAAAAATGTAAGTTTCCAGTTAATTGCTGATATTCCTTCACTGAGAATCAAAATTATTCTGAAGCACGATTCTCGATTTGGTTCGTATTTTATCCGGGAAATGTTTAAATTTGAATTTCTGAATTCGTATACGGTCAAGACAAAATTACCGAGACAATGATCTTTCCGGAATTCGCGTGAGTTCGTCATCTTTTTCGTTTCTACAATGAGGGATTTTTATTTGGGGTTCTCGTTCTCCAATTGTCCAAAATTTCAAATGATTTTTCACAACTTTTTGTTTTACTTCAAAAAGAATCCTACTGGACTGTCAGAAATTTATGATTCAAGAAAATCGTAATCGACTGAAAAGATAATTCTTCTAAACCGCGGCTTGTATATTATTGACTCGTCTAAAGTCTAAACATGTCGAAGTTTGCAATACAGAAAGTGGAAGAACCTTTGTTGATCAACGCATCATTAAAAATTTTTGTTGTGCCACCGACTGGAAATTTGCATTCATTAATTTATATTTTTCATCACACCTTGCACAAGATTGCAGCGACCTTGTACGAGTTTAGTTAGGATACGAAGCGGATTTGATGCGCGTCTGGCAGGATGATCCTCATTTAAGATCCTCATACGCTTCCAACACCCATCTCAACTTTGTTTCCGATTTTCAGCCTTAATCGGGATTCGGAGGGAAGATGGAAAAGTTGGCACGTTGTTCGGTTTTAGCGAATATAATGCATATTCCAGTAAAAACCATGTTCAAAATCTCTTGAAATACGTCGCTTTGTCCACTGGGAGAATTAGAGGGAACAGTTTTGCCGAGTTTCCAAAAGTTACGTTAAAGCCTTCTGCGAATTCACAAAGTTTAGCCGATGGAATTGTTGCAGGCATTTCATGAATGAATCGGGAATTTTGCCATATTTTATGCGATTCCGTATTGATTTGTGATTTGCGGACTGGATAGGGGTTAATGCGTAGCACTTCGTCAGTTTTCCATGCAAAATTACGCGGAGATGAATTAATTTTCAACGTTGTCATGGCAGCCTCGGGGTAGTAGTGAATAAATTAGCAAGAAATCGCTCTGTGTCGAGAAAATTTCGGAAAATGTTTCATTCCTTACACGACCGGTTATGTATCGAATGACCTAGGACGGAATATATTTTGCGATGAAACCATTGAAATAGTTACTCAAACAGGACACTGAAGTGTTTGTCAATCATCATTCCCGCCGTTATAATAATTCATTGAATCTGTTGCCATCGATAATTACTGACCAACTGAATATTCATCATGCGCGTTTGAGGATACTGACTTTCGTTCCATTCACGCGAAGTGCATGCAAATTCTGAATAAAACATTGCGGAAGCAAGGAAACAAAATTCATGCCATTTTTTACTTGAATATTGACGTGCGATGCAATTAAGTACTGTTTGAAAATTCAGCATGCCGATTTCTGGGTGGGAAGATTGCGTCGCTAATGATAATTAAATATCAGGAAAGCATAAAAATGTTTTCCAAATATGTTTTCGGTCGTTTAAAAATTTTCACTTGAAAGTTTCAATAAATAAAAATACTGTATCATTTAATTCGCCTCTTAATTGGGAATAGTTGACTCGAATATCTGGAAATTTGTACAATCATGAACATAGGAAATACTATCCCTCGTGAACCGGTCGCATTTCTCAGAGAATAATTATTTGTGAACATATTTTTCTTTGCCAAGTTGTAGTGGACTGAGGGAAACACGTCTGAAACCCCCGAAAGCTTCAGGATTTCAACTAAGATCATTTTCCAGGTAGGAATTGACGGATAAACTTCAAAAAATACATTTTACGGTCAAAAAATGGACAAACTTTTTGGGCTCTCACGTGTTTCCGTTCGTGCTGCTCTTCAGTCTCAGCTCTTTTTTAATGACAAATAATAATCGATATTTAGCTGATACCGATAGTTGAATGGACACTGAGAATTGCAGTACGTTTTATAAACTGTAAATATTGCACATTGTCTTAGTTTCGGCACGTGAATGGAAATATTTCAAATTATGTAACAGTATTGGTCATCAGCTGCCGAGGATATTGATTGATTGCACCGTGATTAAAAAATATATTGATTGGGGTGTTCGGGGTGAATCCAAGGTTCGATTAAATGCTAAAATTTCATTGACTTCAGAATTACTTTTGCTTTTATCATATCGAACGATCCTCTTCACGAATCTTGCAAAAATGATACTTTTCTGAAAATTTAGGAATTGAACTGAATTACAGTGTTTGGCATTCTATCTTATGTGTTTGCAAATTATAGTAAGAATCAACACGATGAAACGCGTGACTCTTTCCAAATGCTGTTCAGGATTTTGTCGAATTGATGTTAAATATTTTCTACATTAGCATATACTGCATATTATATGCAGCAGTATTTTAAATATTTCAAAACATTTTATGTGTGTAATTTGTGCTAATATTCCACGGTTACATGATGATATTTTCACACAATCATTTTGTTCAACTCAGAAAAACAGTTGACTGCAGTTTTCCGAGTGATGAAGTTGAATGACAGAAGAATATTTCACGGGACGTTTTACTGTTCGAAGCACGCGGGAAATTCGCGATTTGTTTAATAATTGATTCCGTGTCCGACAAAAACGGCGCTTTTGTCATGATCTTCCGGCTGAAAAATCAGTGAATGATGATCCGAAGATCATCTCGAAAAGGAAATAATAATCGTAATATCCGGAAAAGCCTCTCTTGTCCTGGAAACAAGGATGAGAACGTGTGTCCGGGTTCAAAACGGACTTTGTCGAGGCAAAAGTCCGCCGTTTACGGCGGCTGTCGACGAAAGCCATGCGACACGAAATTCAGTGAGTATTTTCTGCAAGTCTGATTTATTTNAAGAAAATCGTAATCGACTGAAAAGATAATTCTTCTAAACCGCGGCTTGTATATTATTGGCTCGTCTAAAGTCTAAACATGTCGAAGTTTGCAATACAGAAAGTGGAAGAACCTTTGTTGATCAACGCATCATTAAAAATTTTTTTTGTGCCACCGGCTGGAAATTTGCATTCATTAATTTATATTTTTCATCACACCTTGCACAAGATTGCAGCGACCTTGTACGAGTTTAGTTATAGGATACGAAGCGGATTTGATGCGCGTCTGGCAGGATGATCCTCATTTAAGATCCTCATACGCTTCCAACACCCATCTCAACTTTGTTTCCGATTTTCAGCCTTAATCGGGATTCGGAGGGAAGATGGAAAAGTTGGCACGTTGTTCGGTTTTAGCGAATATAATGCATATTCCAGTGAAAACTATGTTCAAAATCTCTTGAAATACGTCGCTTTGTCCACTGGGAGAATTAGAGGGAACAGTTTTGCCGAGTTTCCAAAAGTTACGTTAAAGTCTTCTGCGAATTCACAAAGTTTAGCCGATGGAATCGTTGCAGGCATTTCATGAATGAATCGGGAATTTTGCCATATTTTATGCGATTCCGTATTGATTTGTGATTTGCGGACTGGATAGGGGTTAATGCGTAGCACTTCGTCAGTTTTCCATGCAAAATTACGCGGAGATGAATTAATTTTCAACGTTGTCATGGCAGCCTCGGGGTAGTAGTGAATAAATTAGCAAGAAATCGCTCTGTGTCGAGAAAATTTCGGAAAATGTTTCATTCCTTACACGACCGGTTATATGTATCGAATGACCTAGGACGGAATATGTTTTGCGATGAAACCATTGAAATAGTTACTCAAACATGACACTGAAGTGTTTGCCAATCAATCATTCCCGCCGTTATAATAATTCATAGAATCTGTTGCCATCGATAATTACTGACCAACTGAATATTCATCATGCACATTTGAGGATACTGACTTTCGTACCATTCACGCGAAATTCTGAATAAAACATTGCGGAAGCAAGGAAACAAAATTCATGCCATTTCCTACTTGAATATTGACGTGCGATGTAATTAAGTACTGTTTGAAAATTCAGCATGCCGATTTATAGGTGGGAAGATTGCGTCGCTAATGATAATTGAATATCAGGAAAGCAGAAAAATATTTTCCAAATATGTTTTTGGTTTGTTTAAAATGTATAAATAAAATTACTGTATCCTTTAATTCGTCTCGTAATTGGGAATAATGGACTCGAACATGAAGAAATTTGTGCGATCATGAATATAGGAAATATTATCTCTCGTGAACCGGTCGCATTTCTCAGAGAATAATTATTTGTGGACATATTTTTCCTTGCTAAGTTGTAGTGGACTGAGGGAAACACGTCTGGAACCCCCGAAAGCTTCAGGATTTCAACTAAGATCATTTTCCAGGTAGGAATTGACGGATAAACTTCAAAAAATACATTTTACGGTCAAAAAATGGACAAACTTTTTGGGCTCTCTCGTGTTTCCGTTCGTGCTCTTCAGTCTCAGCTCTTTTTTAATGACAAATAATAATCGATATGTATGGCTGATACCGATAGTTGAATGGACACTGAGAATTGGAGTACGTTTTGTAAACTGTAAATATTGCACATTGTCTTAGTTTCGGCACGTGAATGGAAATATTTCAAATTATGTAACAGTGGTCATCAGCTGCCGAGGATCAATTGACATTGATTGATTGCACCGTGATTAAAAAATATATTGATTGTGGTGTTCGGGGTGTTAAATGCTAAAATTTCATTGACTTCAGAATTACTTTTGCTTTTATCATATCGAACGATCCTCTTCACGAATCTTGCAAAAATGATACTTTTCTGAAAATTTAGGAGTTGAACTGAATTACAGTGTTTGGCATTATATCCTATGTGTTTTCAAATTATAGCTAGAATTAACACGATGAAACGCGTGACTCTTTCCAAATGCTGTTCAGGATTGTGTCGAATTGATGTTAAATATTTTCTACATTAGCATATATATTATATGCAGCAGTATTTTAAATATTTTAAAACATTTAATGTGTGTAATTTGTGCTAATATTCCACGGTTATATGATGATATTTTCACACAATCATTTTGTTCAACTCAGAAAAACAGTTGACTGCAGTTTTCCGAGTGATGAAGTTGAATGACAGAAGAATATTTCACGGGACGTTTTACTGTTCGAAGCACGCGGGAAATTCGCGATTTGTTTAATAATTGATTCCGTGTCCGACAAAAACGGCGCTTTTGTCATGATCTTCCGGCGAAAAAATTATCAGTGAATGATGATCCGAAGATCATCTCGAAAAGGAAATAATAATCGTAATATCCGGAAAAGCCTCTCTTGTCCTGGAAACAAGGATGAGAACGTGTGTCCGGGTTCAAAACGGACTTTGTCGAGGCAAAAGTCCGCCGTTTACGGCGGCTGTCGACGAAAGCCATGCGACACGAAATTTAGTGAGTATTTTCTGCAAGTCTGATTTATTTCTCTTATATCTTTTTTAAAAAAGTGAGGAGTTTTTAACTTGGAAGAGATAATCAGTCGCGCGAGAAAATTTCAGATTCGATTGAAGGAGATGAAGGCAAAATTATCGCGAAATTTGCCTCTGACATTTTAAACCGAATTTCTAATACATAGAATATAATTTCTATGTTCTGACGCTGATAAAAATTCCAACAGTTTCGACACCCAACTTTTTTCAATACAGTGAATTCAAATTTCGGTTCAAGAGTGGAGATTTTCGGCTGTCATGCAATTGTGTTTAAATTTTTATCCCTTCAGTGGCAATTTTCGTCCTGGTAACAGACTAATTTTTCGTTCAGTAAAAGTCGGAAAAGATTCAAATTTATTTTGCTGAGAATAGAAATTGTTTTGCTGAAAAAATTACATGTTTTGATTATCGGGTTGTTTGAGAGAGCGATCATATATCCTCGTGCGAAACATTTATCTTGGCTTTCGTCTGGTTCCCTCAGGTGGACTCTTGTTGACCTTGGGTCAAACCAAAACAACCCAGAAACCCCCCTCGAAAAAAAAAAAAATTAGTTACACTCGTCTGAACAGGAGAAAATTTGTAACTATTTTTCTTAGTTGATCCGATTTAATTCGGAATGTCCAGTAATTATTGATCACGCGAACCCGCGAAGCGAAACAATTCGGGCACGAGGCGTCGAAACTTGATCATCGTATTTCCAGTATTTACGCTGAGATCCATTTCAAATCAGGGCTGAGCCTGCACTCTTAATGAAAAGTGGGGGGCATGACGGATGCCGATCTGCATCCCGGATTTAAAACAAGGACGTGAAACGGGGGTCGCTATATATTGGAAAAGCGAGGGGGTTTTTGTTGGTCCTGCTCCTGTTTCCTTCCGCCCGTGTGGTTCATCAAATTCCTGCGTCGTTCGCACGCACGGCTCGATTCCTGCTTCAAACTGATGGGTGGCCCTAATTACTTGTTTGACCCCGGAAGAAAGGTTCCGACGATTTAATATTAACGTGGTTGCAGTTGGGGACATTTCCGAGGATTCTGTCAGCTGCTCGAGTAGCTCGAGGAAATGCCGGGAATATATGAGGGCTGAAAGAAACTAAAATCCCCGATGCGCCTCTAATTGTCCACCCGGAGAACGCGTCGTTCTATATTTTATCGCACTTTTACCGTATTTTTTTTTACTTTTTTCACACTGTTTTCCATGTCTATTTGGAATTTTGAAGTGAGGAGAGTTTTGAGAAAACATGTTTCACGTTATAGGTTAGGAATTAAATTCTTCCACATGATAATCAAAGCCAGACCAGAGTTCGTTGTTTGATACGAGTGACACCTGAATTTACTTCCGTGGGCGGGTAATCAAAAAAGAGACAAAACATGCCGCTAACATAAATCCGACGGTAAAGTGTTCACTCACCGATTTATTTTATCCACATCATGTCTTGTCCGTGAATTCATTTCCGACTTGATGCATTCGGAAGTAGTAACGCTTATAAATCGAGTTTACAAATTTAAAACCCCTCAAAAACCACGTATGATTTTCTCCCCGGTAAAACTTCATTTTCAAGAATAGACGTTGCCATCAGCAAAATGTTTTCCATGATTAAATTGTGGCGGTTTAATTTCCATGCAATGCAACCGAGAGAAAAAAAATTTTAAAGTTTGAAAACAATTCGTATTCACAGCAGAAACTTAGTTATTTGTATATACGTGCTCATGATGAAAAACACGGAACCCAATGTGGCGGAAGCAGAACTTTTGGGTAAATATCCAGACAGGGAACACTGAAATAGCATTCCTTGATTATATCCTATACCGGCCTTTGCTGGTATAATTAATTTCAGGAGCTCAGGAATAATCTGAAAAGTTTCACGTTATAGGTTAGGAATTAAATTCTTCCACATGATAATCAAAGCCAGACCAGAGTTCGGTTCCTAGTTTCACCTTCTGATCTAGTAATTGAAACTCGACGTGCCTTTAAAATATTTTTTCTCTAAACTGATTTTAAAATGTTGGTACAATTCTGCCAGTTCAGGAAAATAAACGACTGGAAGTTTCTTTGTAAACTCGTCCTTCTTTGGAGAATGAATGTTTTAATCGTGTACCACAGAATCTTTCTGCTAAATTTAGGAGGCATGGCAGACGAGGAATTAATGAATAAAGAAAAAGGCTAGCATTTAATGAAATAAACACGTTTTTCGTGATTCTCCTTCTTTGGAGAATGAATGTTTTAATCGTGTACCACAGAATCTTTCTGCTAAATTTAGGAGGCATGGCAGACGAGGAATTGATGAATAAAGAAAAAGGCTAGCATTTAATAAAATAAACACGTTTTTCGTGATACATTATCATCTCAAGGTCTTGTCCTAATTTCTTCCATTTCCTGCAAAACCAGCAGTTTATATTCGACACACGAAAATTGACAGTTTTCTGCTTAAAAATTTAAATAGCACCTTGTTGTTCGGATATGTTTACTGCATTTCCGGGTCTGCGGCCATTTCCCAAATGAACTTCAACTCAATTATTTGGCTAGTATACTGTACTTACCTGCCGTACAGAATAAACCAGGTAGACAGTCCGAGAAGAGAAGCTTCACATTACTTGGCTACTGGAATTTTCGGAAAGTGCACTTCCCATTAAAATTTACGATGCCATCAACTGAGGAACCGTTGAATGTACAGAGACTCCTCAGCAGTTAATGGCGCCTCAGATGCCTACTAAATTCAGGAGAAAGGTTGTGTGGTACACGATTAAATCGTTAATTTTCATTAAAGGACGATTTTCACATTGAACTTTCAGTAGTACATTTCTTGAACTGGCAGATTTGCGTCTTAATTCCAAAATCTTCAAAATTGAGGCAAAATATTTTAAAGGCGCGTGGAGTTTCAATTATACTGAATCAGAAGGTTCAAAAATCTGTTCTGACTTTGGTCGACATGTAGATTGTAGAACATTGGTCTGCAGCCCGTGGTACACAGGAAAATTTCTTCCAGCTATTAAATTGATCGAAAGTAGTAATCAAGTCTTTTATTTTTATCTTAAATTATGTAAAGGTAATTTCAGGTGTAATTATCTGATGGAAAATATAATTTGGCTTTTCTCCTAATAACACTTCACACACATTGTCACCTGCTGAAATAAATCATTTCAAGTTTTCGTTCTGAGAAACATGTCTTGAAGACCAGCTGTCTAATTTTTCGAAGACATTCCAAACTTGCTGCAGCATTTGTTCTGAACTTCATTTTTCCGATAAAAGTTTCGTTTGGAGGACTTTATGGCAGGCATTTGAAAATTTTCTGCTGGTCAGCCAAATTTTAAGGAAATTTGCTGTTCCTCAAAAAATGGTATGAAAATTTCCCAGTCTGCTGTCCCAAAAAGGTTGAGGAACACTGATGCAGAAGAATGCAAGCTCAGTTTTCCTTGGAACTCAGTTTGGCAGTTGCGCAATTTTTTTGCAATTTCGTAATAAGGATATCTTCGTATACAGTACTTCCAGGAAGAAACCTGGAGGATTTTGATTATAATGTCAGTGCTGGAGATGAACCATGAATAAGGTGCGCGATTCCTTCATGACGTTGTCCTTCGTTGGTGACGTGCTCGTTCACGTCCGACCTGAAATAAGCGGATTTCCGGAAGACGGTGCCGCAGATTTCCGGCAGATTCCCCCCCCCCCCCCTCTCATTCTCCCGGACACGGAGTGAACCCTGAAATGAGGTTCCTGGGTTTGCCAGATATTTCGCCATGTCTCTCTCTCTCTCTCTCTCTCTTCACATCTTGCCGGATCTAATCCCGGGATCAGGCCGTGTGATGATGTCGGTTCTTTCTTTTAATAACTTTCCTCTTCTCTGGAACGAAACTTTTCTGCTTAAGGACCTCGCACAAGAAATCTGGAATGCCACGATGAAGCGATTAAAGTATTAAGTTTACAAGCCTTTGGTGCTTCGGTGTTCCGGAAGGGGTTGAAAATGAAATTTCAATAAAATCCGAGTGACATCACGTGATGAAACTCGTTTTTGCCTGCTCATGTTGTTGTCTGCCTTTGCATTTTTATACAGCCTAATTGTAACAAAAAACCTCGAGTCTCAATGTCATCAACTGAATGAAAAACCAGAAGCCGTGATAATGTCGGTTGGTCCATAATTCCACTCTCCCTTTTTCAGTTGTCTGTAGCAACATTTGCCTAAAAAATTCATGAAAAAAAAATCAATGTAAGCATATTAACCAATACCCTTTATTTCCAAACCTTGGATGCTCGAATGGTTTGGAAAATGTGTTAAAATAATATTTTTATGAAAATAGCTTTGTTTCCCCACAATGCGTTGTAAACCGGGGCATTTTCAATTTCAAGAACATAACCTATGAAAATGATATACGAAGTCTGACCTTGAGGCAATACCTTGAACATAAGACTTCAGCCATAAACTTTATATTGTTCAAATTATTCAATGTCTCTTTACATTAAAGACGAAAAGAACTCTAGAAGCCTGCTGAATCAAGAAATTTCCCTCGAGGCACTTGGAAACACTGCCCTCAGAGTTCCTCCAGCGAATTAAAAGAAAGAAATCGACAAGAAATCGATGCAAGAAATAAACGAATCTCTTATTTTTCCAAAGAGCTTTTCTAATGTAGGAATTCTTTTGCTTGTTAATGGACTCTCCGTAGTCATCTCTCTGAAAGTTTTCTTTATTTCAGTCAATATACAAAACAAATGCTAGCAGAAGGAACGAAAGTGAAGACGTCATTCAATCTAAAAAGCCACTTAGGATGGAAACGTTTAGGTCTGAGAGGATTCCGTAAACATGCTAATGGAGACTTGATTATTTATCCAAGACGGAACGAGCAGTTCGGAGAAATCCCTAACTTGACATTAGCTTAAGCTGATATTAATGAATAGTATAGTATATATTTTACAGGTTATTTCATCGGATTATTGCGAAAAAATTATTTGATAAAGTTGGAGCTAAAATATTTCCCGACTCTCTCGCCATTAAAAAGTTAATTCATGCCGGATTTATTTATTATCAGGGATTTGGAAAAAAATCACTCATTATTTTCAAAATCACGTATCATATGGCTAACTTATATTTTTAATTTCAAAATGCATAAAAGATGGATTAGCCTTTTCGGTCGAAAAGCTGGTACTCCTCGAAGTGGTTGAAGTGAATCGTCATCACAAAAGCAGACGTCGACGTCGTAAAACAAAAAAGAAAACAAATTCGGCTTTTCCAAAGTTACTCAAAAGTAATTCGGCTCAATTTTTCCTGTCCCATTTGCAGACATCCCGAGGCTGGACTTGCCGGAAGGCGATGGCGGCAGTTCGATGTCGCACCTGGCGCACGACGCCGGCGGCTACTCGACGGCGCCGGTCACGTCCATGGATTCCCGTGGCGGTTCTTTCCCGTCCCTGCAAGACCCCGGAGACAACCGATACTTTGACCGACGAGCCTCTGCCAGCCCGGTTTGCTTTTCATCGTCTCAGCAACCATCAGTGGGACTCGTGAGCAACAATGACGCAGCCAGCAGTCGTGGGTCGAGTCGGAAAAACTCGGACTTCAGCAGCGACCACGGGGTAAGTATATGAGACGAATAAGGAATGCGAAACCATTTAATTTTCGGCAACTTTGCGTGCCAGATGCGTGCATTAGATATAAAAGAATCGCAGAGTTGGTAACGAAACCCGCAGGTTCGGATGCATGAATACAACATTTTTGGGTATCCGAAAATGGAACACTTTCGACTCGTGTTGGTCAAGAAACGCAATCTGTTCAAGAAGGGAGTTTGTTAGCCGAGAAGTTTGAACAGTTTTCCAGGAAATTAGCAACGAAAAACTATGCCTTTTCCCATTCAATTCAAATGCAGGAAATCATCGTCGTTAACCGTACCATGCTCACGAATAATTCCTTGAAGATTTACAAAATACAAAAGTTATCGTTTGAGAAATGGGGACTTCTCAAAGCATTTGATGTGAATCTTCTCTATTGTGTCACAAACAGGACGTCAGAAGAAATAAATAAAATAACTAAATACGATTTTTAATTAAAGCATTTTAAATTAAATCCAGTTTTTTCAGTACGGAAAAAATGTCTACCCAAACCACATACTAAATGGGGAAAATTTTCGATTTTTAAATTTTATACTTTTCCTAAGATCTCTCATCCAAGATCTACTTTCAGTTTTGCCAATATGCTCCTGCTTCCCCTTCCAAGTTACATTTTTCTATGATTTACACTAAATTTCAATTTTCAGGACTCAATTTTTCCCTTCAAACAGTACTTGTTCATTTTTGTGCGTAAGCAGATAACTTTCTGTGAAAGTTAAAAAATAGCACAAGCCAATATTTTAGACTGCATATCTAAGCTGAAACACTGCATGAAGAGAAGCGTATGTAGTCTAAAAAATGTTATTGAAAACTCCTGGTCTTTTTCAGCTTATTTGCTTATTCATACCCTGAGTACTAAAGCAGTCAGAAGACTACGCGCAAAAAAATTAAAAATTAATTGAGCCGTTCAGAAATGCAAAAAGGTGCTTTTTTGAAATATCACTTCATAAATGATTCCGCAGAAGACCGATAGGGAAAAATGGAAGAAAAATGGGAGTTTAGAAAAAAAATAGCATAATAAGGCTGAATGTCTTTATAGAGGATTCGCCAGGGCGTTCCTTCAACAACAAAAAAGTGTGGACAATCTATAGAATAAATGTAATATTTATACTAAATACGGAGGTGAAATGGGACCGCATTCAAACCCGGGGTTGAGGTCATCGCCACCATGAGTGTGGTGCCCTGCCCTCAAGCCAAAAACATGGAATTAGCACTCATCGATCAATCATCGTCATTCTGAAAAACGACGTTTTAGATGCCCAGTACTTGTAGAAAAAAGCACTGGAAACCTAAACTATAATTGCACTGCAGAAATTTGAAAAAAGTATTCACAAAAAATAATTCAAAGGAGAATGACATGCTCAGTGTGCGTGACTCTTGTGCCAAAATAAGTTCCTGAAGAATATGTTAGTGCACCCACAAAAATGGCGAGAAAAGGTTTTTAAGTGCTCCCTGTCGGCAATATTGATGTGCATATATAATTAATGTATTTTTTGTTCTGAAAGGGCCTCAATGCTAAAAATAATTTAGACTAACTCATCCTTTGTATCTGAGATCTTGAGAAAAAAATGTGTAAGTTTCTCCCAAGAAACAATAAAATGTTCACGGAAAGCTTGAGAGCTGTCATGAGTTCTGCGATGATAGAAAACCCATTTTTTCTATCACCACCTGTATCCTAATTATTTCCTCTATTCCATATAAAGGACACACAATCAATATCCCAGTTTCTAAGGAAAGTATTTCCGGGTGGTTTGCAACCTTCTTCCCCCTTCTATGAAGGACGAAAGGAGGAAATCTTCCTCCCCTTTTAAAAATTCAGCCTTTTTCGGAAGTCAACAATGTCCTGTTTTTCGAATATAGCACAGGGTCAAGCTCGTTGGACTTCGCGATGAAGTCACGCGATTCCAAAAAAACTGGTTTCTTCGTTGCATTCATGGTTCACGACCTCCTGTGAAGCACAAAATTTACAAGGAAACCACGTTTAACACAGTACTTTGATGTCGAAAATTAACCAAGGAAAAATTGAAACTTCGACTACGCAGGGATTATGACAGGTTGTGGGATATATGAGTGTCGTGATGACGCATTGACGACTGTGTGAAACATTCTTTTAGTAATTCAGGGTGACGCATAAAAAATCGAGATATTTCCTGAATTTTTTTAAAACATTTCTAAATAAAAAGTCATGTACGATAGCGAAATTCTCGGCTGAATTGTGCTTTCTAGCTTTATTGGCATGCAAAGTAACTCAGAGTTTCAAAAAAGTATACAATACAGTAAAGACAAAAAATATACCACGAATTTTATTTTTAAAATATTATTCCAGTTTGGAATGAACGTTTTCAATTATAAAATTGCACCTAAAAAAGGAATACTGGGATACGTATTCACCTCAACTTTATTTTGGACGAAATCAGAATTTTATTTAGGCATATTAAACAGTTGCAAGATTAGTAGTTACTAAAGTTAGTCAAGTTCAAGTATAATGCGTACCCAGATACTTTATTATGTAAGTCGTTTTTCTTATACACGTTTATAATGCACATCCAATTTTCCTCTCGATTTTGCACCAAAAAAAATAATGTGCGGTTGGTCTCAAGTAAATAAAACAGTATGCAGATTTTTCATTCTCAATTTTGAAAAAATTTACTCTTTTGTTAGAATCGCAAGCATTTTAATTTCCAAATATTTGCTTGAAAGAACGCGTTTCTCATACAAGAAACGCATAATTTGCAAAGAGAACATTTTTGAAAGAATTTAGTTTGAAGCATCGCTTTAAATGAGTGTCGATTTCTCGGTCGCAGTCGATGTTGCAGATCCACCAGGCGCAGATGTCAAGTGTGTCGTGTCCAGCGAGTCGACAGACATCTGGGGAACACCTGGCCCTTGACATCGGCTACTCGGGCGTCGACGAGCGGCGGCTGTCGGCGACGAGTGCCAAGTCGTACAAGCGGCTGTCGGCGTCGAGTCCAGGCACGGGCAGCCGCCAGTTCCTCGATCCCTCGTACACGCCGGACCCCGGAGACGCCCCAACAGCCCACAACCGCCGCCTCTCCGACTCCGCCGCCATGCGACATCATGACGCGAAGCGGCTGCTGGGACACGAGCTGTTGGCGCCGCTGGGTCCGACGGAACGGCGCCACTCGGAGCAGCCGCAGCGGACCTACGGCGCCGCTCCTGGACCTTCCGGCTTTGACAGGTGAACTTGATCATTAGGCGACGAAGGTCCTTTTTTTAACTTGGAAAAAGAATCCGATATTTTATCAAAATAGGGTCGATTTATTTAAAAGGCATGCGAAGTCTTGTGAAATTTTAATTTGACCTTTCTGCTCTTGGATCAAATTCAAATTGAAACTGACACGGAAAATGTTCATCGTTAAATCACATTTGTGTCATTACCGCAACTTTTCTTTGTCTAGGAAGTGCAGAATCCGTGTACACACTGGATACATTTTCATGATAGTGACATTATTTTTATAAAACCCTATCCACTGAAAGCCTTATTGTATTTTCTCGGAAATCTTTGGATTTCCCTGGATATTTGCACATGTTTGAGATTGCGTTTTGCTCTTGAGAATCCTTGCTGCTTGTTTTCCATTTTCTCTTTTAAATCCGAATACAAATCTGCTTAAATCAAATTGTGCATTTACGTCAGTAAATATTTGTATGAACAACAAAACGCTGCGTATTCCTTCTCTTATTGATACTGAGAAAATAACAAGACTGTGAGGACATTCAACATTATCTGCAAAATGTCTCACTTCAGCAGTTCTCTCATTTTTTGAACATTTCTTCTCCGAATCCTTGATTTTCTAAGAATTTCAAGTGTACGCTTTTCTTTTTTTGGAAAAGAGAAAAATTTAAATAAAGTATGTTGACTTTCCGAAAATGCTCAAGAATTTCGGGAGATTATTGAGGAATTTTCGTAAAATGCTGAAGAAGTCCGGAAAATATTGAAGAGTTTCTGGACTGGAAAACTCGGCAAATTTCCTGGAGAATACTGAATATTTTCCGGTCACATTCCATGTAATGAAATTTCTGCTTTTGCAGCGTCTACCTTAGCTCTGTCGTGACGCAATGACAAAATCGAATCATAGTGCGAATGATTTAACTTTTAGACAGTAAAGAATAATCCAAAATGGGCGGACGCAGAGGCCCTTGTCATGCCTCCGGCAGATACGTCAAGCTTCGCCTTTTCCTTTTAGCGCGACCTGGACGATCGTACGGTTTAAGTTCTTCCATAATTGCAGCTTTTTTTCTTCTCATAGATTTTTAAATTTAAAACAACAATACGCATTTGAAACTGGAGCCCCCAAGAGTTGAAGGTTTCTGCAAATATTCAACTGCGTATCGTTCCGTCGTTTTTCGAGTTTTAAAATTGCACCAAAAGTCGATACAGAGCATTCTAAACATGCAAGGATTTTTTAAATAAGCCTCAGTGTTTCCTGCGAGGAAAAATTCACAAAAAAAAACCTAATGATCTCGTCCTTTTCGAAAAAAGGTTTTTTAAGAGAAATGACGCTCAATTCGCAGGTTTCCAATGTACAGTACTGTATCCAGAAACTTTTTTAAATAGTACGAAAAGTTCCTACGAAATATTCCATGTTTCCACTGATTAAAAAAAATACGTCTCAGTGTTTCACGCGAGGAGTAATTAATTCAAGAGCTAATGATCTTTTATTTTTCGAAAAATAAAATTATCGAGAGATTTATTTAATTATTAACATGTAGTACTGTATTATTTATTACGTTATGGAAAAGTTTCAAATGCATATATTCAGCGCGCGCTAGTTCGGAAAACTAAACTCAGTGTTTCAACCCAAAAGCTAGCATCCGGAAAACCTATACTTTCTGACCTTCCGCTATTAGACAAAGCAGCTTGCCAAGACAAAGTTCCATTTTGAGTAATGGAAGCGGCAGACGAGTCTTGGGTATTTTCACCCCCTACCAGCTGACGGCGCGTAGTGATTACTTATGTCATCAAGCTAGCTTTCATTATTTGTACCTTCCGCAATTTGTCCGGAAAGCAGCCTGAATAAATCGACGGACTCACTACTGATTAGATTGCTGCACTGTGCTTCGTTTTGTATGCGTTCCACGTTTAGTGTCAGGAAAGGCTGTTCAGGAAAGCAACGTTTATTTCCAAATAACACAAAATTCTAAATTTTCTTTTTCTTTTCCCCAACTAACGGCCCTTCCTGATACCGAGTTCTGCAAAGGACGAAAGATATTTAGATCTCGTCACTTAGACGAGGGCATATACTATAGAGAACAAATCGCTTCGTTAAATGATTTATCTTCGTTTCCTGGGGAAACTCCGAAGCACTAAAACACAGTCGGACGTTTAGAAAAATTACTTCGGAATATTCAAATTATTACATTGTAATCTCGGCTTAGAGATACGAAAAAGAAATGCAGATGGACTCTCATCTATACGACGAAATCCAAGGAACCGGAAAAAAGTTCGTTGTAAGGAGAGTCTACTTTTGCACCTTTTCATGTATTTTCATGAAATATTTACGGAATAGCTTAGAAATCATATTTACTTTAAGCAAATGACTACGATAATTACACAAGTATAGGCCATGTGCAGACACAACTCGAAAAAATGAATGGTCAGCTTTTGCAAGAGAAAATATTTCGAAGAGGCCAGCAAATAATTCATTTAAAAGTGTAAATGTAGCAATTAATGATTAATCAAAAGTTAATTGGTATATTTGTGCATTTGTCAAGTGAGCTTAGGTTTTCACCAACAGATTTCCCAAACTGCTAATAACCACAATTTCCCTGCGTTGGAATAAAAACCAACACAAAAACGCTTCATTTTTTGAGCACGAAAAAATAGTTCGAACCATTATTCAAATTAAAATCACCACAAATTGAGGAACTTTTTTCGACTATAGGCCACTTTATCCAAGTCATTGCGGTCTTCATATAAAATGTATTTTCCATTATACAGGCTTCGCACGCATTTTCGAGCGAATAATCCAAGGGAAATCGTAGCCTATATAGTCGACACTACTCGAAGAAACACTGTTATGCGCATATTTAATCTCATTAATCGCAAAAGTTTAAGATACACTTGCATTACTATGCACGACTATATAGGTGCACACTTGTACAGGCAGGGATTAAGGTAAAAGCGACTGGTTGAAGACGAATCGAAATAAGCCTCTGAATGAAACTCCTATGGATTTGATTGGGTAACTTCTTCCGGCCATCTGACTTACATTGAAAGGCCTCACGTGGGCGGGTTTCCGCTTCACATTTATTTGTGTCTGGATAGAGACAAAGAAGCACGAAAGGTTCGATTAATCTGATTCAATTAGGGGCTTTGGGNCGTTGCAAATAAAGGTTTATTGTGTTTTAAGATTTAAAAGAAAAAGAAAAGGGGTTGATTGCCGGGAAGGACTATGGCTCAAGACGTTTCCTGCTTTCTATAAATCTAGAGCAGTGAATCTGCTCCCTATATACTAGAGAACAAATCGCTTCGTTCAATGATTTATCTTCGTTTCCTGGGGAAACTCCAAAACACTAAAACACAGTCGGCCGTTTAGAAAAATTACTTCGGAATATTCGAATTATTACATTATAATCTCAGCTTATTAGAGATACGAAAATAAATGCAGATGGACTCTCATCTACGACGAAATTCAAATAACCGGAAAAAGTTCGTTGAAGAGAGAGTCCACTTTTGCACATTTTCATATATTTTCATGAAATATCCACGGAATAGGATAGAAATCACATTTAGTTTAAGCGAATGACTACGGTAATTATATAAGTATAGCCCATGTGCGGACACAACTCGAAAAAATGACTTGTCAGCTTTTGCAAAGGAAAACATTTCGAAGAGGCCAAAAAAATAAGTCATTTAGTGGTCTAAATGTAGCAATTAATGATTAATCAAGAGTTAATTGGTATATTTGTGC
The DNA here is from genome assembly GCA_905338405.1 of Notodromas monacha. Taxonomy (NCBI): domain Eukaryota; kingdom Metazoa; phylum Arthropoda; class Ostracoda; order Podocopida; family Cyprididae; genus Notodromas; species Notodromas monacha. The sequence continues at coordinate 24,033 of CAJPEX010002698.1, forward strand.
ATTTGTCAAGTGAGCTTAGGTTTTCACCAACAGATTTCCCAAACTGCTAATAACCACAATTTTCCTGCGTTGGAATAAAAACCAACACAAAAACGCTTCATTTTTTGAGCACGAAGAAATGGTTGGAACCATTATTCAAATTGAAATTACCACAAATTGAGGAACTTTTTTCGACTATAGGCCGCTTTATCCAAGACATTGCGGCCTTAATATAAAATGTATTTTCCATTACAGGCTTCGCACGCATTTTCGAACGAATAATCGAAGGGAAATTGTAGCCTATATAGTCGACACTACTCGAAACTCGAAGAAAAACTGTTATGCGCATATTTCATCTCATTAATCGCAAAAGTTTAAGATACACTTGCATTACTATGCACGACTATATAGGTGCACACTTGTACAGGCAGGGATTAAGGTAAAAGCGACTGGTTGAAGACGAATCGAAATAAGCCTCTGAATGAAACTCCTATGGATTTGATTGGGTAACTTCTTCCGGCCATCTGACTTACATTGAAAGGCCTCACGTGGGCGGGTTTCCGCTTCACATTTATTTGTGTCTGGATAGAGACAAAGAAGCACGAAAGGTTCGATTAATCTGATTCAATTAGGGGCTTTGGGTGAATTGGAGGAGGAGGACGTGGCATTTTACCGGAAGGTTTGCAACCCGGGTAATCGAAGTTGGGATGTCAGTCATGATATATACAGTATACATGTAACTGAGAAGCGTTTCCTTTGGCGCTGAATGAGCTAGAATAATTCAACAAAAGAAAAATATATACACCAGTAAATTTTGTTGAATATATTATTTCTCCGAGTAATTACAGTATATGTAAAAATTAAAAATAATTATTATGTGACGAATTTTCCCCTTTTCCCCTTTCTAAACGTTGAGAAAGCATTAAACTTAAATTCGATTTCTCTTGTGATAAAAGTGGAGGAATTCCATTTTTGTGACAGTTATAAAAACTTCAATTTTATTATCCCTGTATGCGCTAAAATTTTGATTTTTTTTCTGATATCCCCGAATTTTTTTCACATCTTTCTGTTGCATTGAATTTTCTTGAGATATACCTGACCGAATATTTATTTCAATCGTATTTAAAACTCCAAGGCTGATAATATTTTTAAATAAATTCCGCATTTAGATGTATCACACTTCACTGGTCTTTGGGAATAAATTATAGGAAATCCAATCGTGAAATCTCCTGTTCGTCTATAATATGCAAGAGTCATCCCATTTGAGTGACGTTCAGCTGGGTTCGGCGAACAATTGACCCCTATATACACCATCATCCAAATTCAAATTGCAAGAAAAATGTGTCGAGAAACTTTAACCAGCGACGATTTCGATGCATTATTTCGACAGGGCCTCACGGTGCTCAAACGCGTCCTACTCCCGCCCTGCGCACTACTACGAGAGCCCCCGGAGTTCCCCGAGGGGTTCCGTGGGCCAGGAGTCCCAGCATTCGATGGGTTCCTTCAGCGTGCCCGGCGGCGGCCGCCTGTTGCCGACGAGCGTGTCGGCGACTCCCCTGGGCGCCGCCGCCACGCGAGTGCATCGCAATTCGTCGCCCAGCAGCGGGCAAAGCAGCGCTCATTCCTACCACGGCGCCGCGGCGGCGTCCGCACAGCCCCACGGCGGGCGACTCAACAGTTACGGTAAAATCCCGATTGGGCCACGTGGTAGCTCGGTGTCCTGGGACTACACGCTGCACCAGTACGCAGCAGGGGTGCACTTGAGTCCGTATGCGTCCCCGCATCACACGCCGCCTACCAACAACTCGAGGCACTCGTCCATCGCCAGCACTGGCCGAATTGTCCAGGTCAGAATCTTGAATTTAGTAGATTAAAAAATTAATCTAAAAAACCACGTTTTCAAAAAGCAAAAAATAACCTTAAACATGGTGCGCATCTATTTCATTTGTATTTCACTTCTTCCCAACAATCTCCATGCACACCACGTTTAAGGTTATTTTTTGCTTTTTGAAAACGTGGTTTTTTAGATTAATTTTTTAATCTACTAAATTTTTTTGTGCTTTTTAGTCTTACTTGAAAAACGTGGTTTTTTAGATTAATTTTTTAATCTACTATAATTATTTTATTCTTTTTAAAAAATATTCTTATAATTTTTCTTTTCACAAAAGATTGCATTGTCATCAGTTTCTAAGCTATCCTGAAAGTTTCAGCTTGCTAGCTAGTTGGGAAGTGAGCAAAATTTGAGTTGCAAAATTTGATCCGGACAAACAAACGGACAAGAAAGCGAGTTAATAAAAACGTGTTAAAAATATTTTTGGCCTTGAAAAAAAGAATTAAATCGGCAATTAATATGACAATTGATTGACCAGCAAGCTTTATTTTCCATCTTTCAGCGTTCACAAGGTTCAAGAATCCCAATAACCTCCCCTCCCCATGCTGTCCATGAATTTTGTGTAAACAGAAGCCATGTATGGCAGCTAGGTTTTGCAATACATGGGAATTTTTTTCTGGCAGAGAAGTGAAAAAATTGGTTTTTGGCAATTATTTTTGAATAAACAGAGGCCATGTTCAGCAGCCTTCATAACAGCAAATTTCTCTCTGGCAGAAAGGCGAAAAGATTAGTTTGGAATCAAAGAGAGAGAAAAACTGGAATTTTTGTGACCATGAGGTGCGACTGAAAGAATAAATAAGATTAAAGGAAAAGAAAAATTGGGACCTAGTTACCACGAGAGATAAGTTAAAGGCTGCATAAAATTAGGGTTAAAAAATTGAATTTTCTGGCTTTATAGCAGAATAAAGATGGCAAAATTAGCTCGAAAAAAGGGAATGCCAATCCCTTGGAATGCAAGAATGGAGACAGAAGTAGAATCCAGTGATCTTGAACATGAAAGGAGATTTGATAAGCTTTAAAAGTGGTGCAATAAAAATAATTGACTCACTGCTGCACCATGTCTGTATAACTCGCGGAAAACCCCCGGGATATTCTTTGTCTTATTAGTTTCAGCTTTGGAAGTTGATCTTCAAAAATGGATCCACAATTGAATAAAAACATCCCTGTTAGGATAATGGATTTCCTGATGATTATTTCAGCACACATCAAGCTTACATATTCTAGGAATTATATTTTTCTGCGATAAAATAAAGTGAATGAAATGGAAGCTCTACGTATGCTGTTATCTCATTATGCTGTACATTTTATGGAATTTCCCTTACGTTATTCTTTGAATCCATGGAAATAAAAAATATATTTGCATCACACAGAAATTATACCATTGCGTCAATTTCACGAGTAGCATCGCCATGAAATGCATGACAGGGATTTAATCATTATTTAATTATACTGTACAGTACTTTCTAGTGCTGAAAATATTATAAGAACGGACGAATTTCGAGCTTACTTTCTATTTTAAATGAATCGTTCAAATAATTCTGGATTTATAGGAACCACATTTTATAACTTGATTTATTTCTTGTTTCGGTGTATTTTATGCATTGGATCAAAAAAGCATTATGCGTACGATCGCATACATGCATACTAAGATATACCTACGGGGAATATTCAAATGAGATATGAACCAGCTGACAATTACTGAAAGCCTGGAACTAAATTGAATACATGAATTTTAATGAAAGATTCCTCGAACTCATGCCTAGTCAAGAGATTAAGGGAAGATATTCGATTCGAGTAATATCGATTACATTCGTCATCAGAGTGTGACTGAGAATGCAGAAGGGCTCTTTGGAACCCATCCATGTTGCGTAAGAAAGCAGAAAATAAAGGAAAATCGAAGTCAATTTTCCGCTATTCGCTCCACTCATATTCCGGTTTTCTCTTTATTTTCTTCTTTTTTATATTACGTCATGATGTATCGCTAAAAGCAAGTGAACGAAGTCAACCCGCTGCGACCGGAAGTCAGTTTCTCTCGACAGCGTCGAATAGCTTCTCATTTTTATCCCTGAAGTTTGTCTGCTTGTTTCTTTTTCTCCGAAATTGGCTGAAATTCGTGCGTATTCCTGGATGGACCAAGCCTAGGAGTTTTTTTTTTTTTGCACAATGTTTCTTTATAGATCAACCAACGAGCTTTTCAAGAGTATCGAACCTCTGACAGACATATATGCGATGACCCGAGAATATTCCTCCCAACGTTTTCGGGAAGGGCAGTAATTTCGCAGCATAGACACGTAACGATTAGGGCTATTTTTAGCCAAAGAAAACCATTTTATTAAAACTGAGTTCTTGGAAAATGTCTACCGCCTCAGCATAATAATTCATACAATGGATTTTTTTAATGACTCTAGAATGCTCGAACATGTCTAACGAGGCTGTCTTCTTTTGGGGAAATCGTTTATCTGGAAACCCCTGGATTAGAACACTCCCTTTTCTCTACTGAAAATTCCCGCGAAATGTATTTCATTGCCTAAAAAGCGAACAAAGCTGAAATCTGATAAGCTTTATGAACGCAAAATGTTATTGCATCCTTTCAAAATCAAACTGCTGTTCATTTGTGTGGACGTCTCCTAATCACTAATAAAGACCGGAAATGGGACTTTGGTGTGGCTTATATTAGGAAACCTGTATTCGGATATGATGATTGGGGTGCGACCAGAAAAAAAATACTTTGCCTTTCATACAAAATTGGGTTGTAAATCTTTTTTTTACTTTTGAAATGGGCAAATGAACCTTTGCCTCCAAGTTCTGCATCCTGTCAACGCATCCTGTTTAAGAAGCAATTCAAGACCCGGAATATAAAAATTTACGAAATTGTTTTTAACTAACCAAATGTTCCCCAATTTTTTTGAGCAAATAAATTCTCTAAAAAAATTTGAGACCAGAAAATTCTTTCAGACTCAAGAAAGTTTTGATTGCCAGGCATTTACAAATTTTCTGCTTTGTTTTGAAAAAATTGAGAAACCAGTGAAGTAGCATTGGTGGAATATCTTTCAAACAGAAGAAAGGTGGGCTTGAAGAAAAATTTTCTTCGGATGAAAAAAATTAAATAATTCATTTCAGCACGTGAAAAGTTGTCACTTGTTATTAGGATAAAAGCCGACTTTCATTTTTTTCATTAGTTAATTTCAACAGACATTGTCTTTCTGAAGTTTCAGATAAACATAACTGACCTCATTGCTACTTTTGATGGATTTATCATGCCGCAAAAAATTTCCCGAAGACTGGTAAAAAAAAAACTCACCACGGGTTGAGATACACTGATATATCTCACAAGAAATACTCCTTTCCCTATAACTGGAAATCTCCTTAACTAGAATTTTTTACTGGCCCCTTGAAATTACGACTTGGAAAGGTTAGTTTCCGACTGTAGATTGATCATACATATATGTTATAGAGAGAGGGACACAGTAAAAGAGAAAAAAAAAGGAACAGGGAGGGTAGTATAAAGTACGCACTTACGTCCATTTTCTCTTACTGCTCGTGTATGCCCAAAAGCTATGCATTTTCCAGGGTTCATCGATCGTGGGAGACCGTGATCCTTTGTTTGACGGGGACAGGAAATCACGCGAGTCTGCTAGCTTGCGAGTAGCGTGAGAGTACATGCCGAGTTAGCGGATAGTCGAGTTTCTGCGGTCGCCGCTCCGTTGTCCCTGGTAGCTGAAGCAAACGTCCCGAGACGAGTAGTAAGTGTTTTGCCCAAGCAAAAGTCTGGAAGCATGAACAAATTTGCAAACAAAAAATAAGGAGAATACTCTATATATAAGTCTTAGGAGGCCGGGGTTTGAGATTTTACTCCGCGATTCGTGTCCATCGATCCGTCAACCTGTGACGCACTGTATATATTCCCAATATAGCACTGAATCCGTTGGGTGCTGGGCAAAAATGTTGTTGTTGAAACCCGTCTGAGGTACGTTTTGAACTTTAATTGGGAAAAAATGGCGATTCAATGCTTTATTTACTTGATATTTTGTGAACCTCGGATCCGCCAAATCCGGGTCACTTGCATTCATTTATGTTGATAACATGTTCCCACTTTCGCGGTTCACAATGTTCAATATTATTTCACACGCCACTCGCTCACGTAAGGATGCATGTTAATTTATCCACATATTATCTTGTATACCTTATTGTCACGAAATGTACGTAGAAATTGAATCAAATTCTGCCGATAATCTGTAAACAAATTTTAGCATTCCGTGACAGTCATTCTTGAGAGAAACCAAATTGTGCAGGGATTTTTCAGGAAAATTGAGTAACGTGACCTCAATTTTAAAATATTCGGGAGCAGATGAAAAAAACAGCATAACAAAAAAAGAAACGGCGAAAAGAAGAGACTTTTTACAGTCGAACAACAAAAAAGACCTCCAGAATCAATAGACACAAGTGCAGTATTATCGAATTTGTTTACTATGTTCATTTTTAGTGTTTTAAGCAAAAAACAAAGCGTGTGCGAGTCGTAGTGGAAATTATGACGAGACTCCCGAGGAATTATGCAAAATTGTCTCTCTGAAAATCGGAGTGCGGTTCTTCTTCTGCGGCCCGTGGTAATAATAAATTTAACTGAGGAATAGTTGCCTAATTCAAGTAACAGACATGTACTGAATAATTTAAAATATAATGCCGAAGTTGGGCTGATGGTGGAGCCATCCGTGAATAAAGCTTCTCAGATTTTAAAACCAGGCTTTCGTAATAAATAAATAAATAAACGAATTAACTATAGCTAGTTTTTCTTGCCCAGTTTTTAAACAGAATCGTTTGGTTTTCTATTGGTGATTGCGCTCATTCATATTTTGTTCTGTTATCAGCATCACACCACTTTTGATTATGGGATTCTAAAATCATATCGTGTTTAGCATTTTATCCAACTAACAAAAAATTGTGTTTTGTCTTTTTTGCAGTATTCTTCACATGCCTCTTGATATGCCTGTTGACACTTCCCGTCGTCATGGTTGTCATGGGTGAGTAGCTTGCTTTTATATTTATTAGGTAGCATTCGCACAAATGGGTCCACATTATCTTTCATCGAAGATTGATTGCGTCGATTGATACACGGTTCTATGAACACATAAAATGCATTCATTTATTCATAAAGACAGTCGTCACATTTTCATCAAGTGCAAATTTTTCCGAATGTGCTTATATTCACTGCAAAAAGTATCATCAGCGCGCGATTTTCAAAACGGGAGGCTTTACAACCAATCTGAGTGACGAATTTTAAAAATATAACAGTATTTTGTAATCAAAGAAGGGTGATGCTAAAAATTGCGAAATTTCCAATACGAATGTCATCCTTAGTTTCTGTTTTTGATTTTAGCATTTGAATTTTAACTCTACGAAGTGAAGTACTGTAAACATTTGTTGACATCGTCTCAATTCGATCTGCAAAGCCAACACTGATTGAAACAACTTTCGATATGAGATTCGAAGCGTTCGACAAATTGAATATTAAATTTTCTCCCCTTTTTGAGCTTCCAGAGACAAAAACTAGAGAAAACCTGTACATTTTCCGAGCCTATTTGGATTCCCGTTAAATTTTTCAGTAGTTTGTCTAGCTGTAAAAGCATCGCGTGCCTCTTATATACGTGCCTTTTTGCGAGAACCGTTGTTTCGTTGCACTGGTCGTAATAGGAACTGCGTACAGTCATCCATCTCCTTATCATTTACTATGCAAGCTCTCTGTTGGATTTATTTTCATGTGCTTTAGTCTCATGAGAATTTCATGTACTGGTCTACTAATATAGTCTTGTATATTTACTATTCTATCCTGCAACAGCGTAAACTTTCCAAGCCTGGCATTTGTATAGATTTTTCAATCGGATCATCGGATGCGTCGCTTATTCCAAAACATGTTCCATGAACTGTTGAAATATATGGAATATGTTTTCAACTTTCGATGAAAAACGATACCATTATCCGAGTATTCGAAGTGTGCAGAATAAGCTTATTATTTTTAAAGCACTGCCCAGTGAGCAAGAATTAGTCCAATTTCGCCCCAAAATGCATCCAAAGTTTATTTTATCCCCTAAAGTAATCCAAAACTAGTCCGCCTGAATCCTAAATTAGTCCGCATACATCCAAAACAACTCCAAGTCCACTGCTGAGCCAAAATAAGCAGACTTGGAGCTGTTTTGGATGTGTGCGGACTAGTAGTCCGCACCCATCCAAAAAAACTCCAATTCCACTGCTGAGCCCAAGCATACTTGGAGTTGTTTTGGATGTGTGCGGACTAGTAGTCCGCACCCATCCAAAAAAACTCCAAGTCCACTGCTGAACCCCAGCATACTTGGAGTGGTTTTGGATNATAATTTCATGTAAATTATAAAAGTCTATTTTCAATGCAGAAAATATAAACATCATTGTGATGAAATTTAAAATCTATGAATACACACCAAAGACGCAAGTTCACAACATTCAAATTAGCGTGTCTTCGTAATGATTTTCTTATTAATTTTGGCTAGGGGGTCAATTCCCAGTAGAAGCCCGTGATTCTTTGAAATGTTCAAAATTGTCTTCTGCATTAAGAGATTGCAGTAATTTGAGTTTTTCCCTGCAAGTATCAACATACTTGAACGAATTTACAAAGTTTTCTAAATTCTTACAGAAGTGCATCTATGAAATCTCTGCAGTAAAAATAAAAATTTGTCATGCCCATACTTGTAAGTACTGTACGAAGAAAATCTACAGAAAAATTGTGAGAAATGCAATTTTTTTTTGCCGGGACCTTGAAAAAGAACTCGTCGTCATGAAAATGTCGTTATATATACTGTAACCGTATTTACTCGAGTATTACCACACGCACCTTTTTCTCAAATTTCAGAATAAGAAAGGGAGTGTGCGTCATAAAGGTGGGTATACAATTTTCAAGAAGTTTTAGAAAATTATGTGTGCATTATATTTGGTTCTGAGGAGAAATTTTCGAGCAAGTTTACTCGAAAAACTCATTTTAAAGGATACAGTTGCGAAGTGGTCAAATTCGAAGTTGGGTGTTCTCATTTCAGAATTTCTTTCATTTAAATTTCAGAGCCAGTAAAAATCGGGGTGCGCGTCTTACTCGGGGATATAATTTTATCGAAATTTACAACTGATAAATCCTGGTAGGCGTGTGTGTCTAGGGAACGTGGTACTCGAGTAAATACGATAATTGTCTGATTTTCTGTTGTTTTTTGTTTGTTTATGAACAGGGGTCCAATACCTGGACGACTGTCCAGTGGAGCCCAACGTGCCGATCTATTTGCTAGTGGGTGGCATCATGGGCTTCATGCACCTCTTCTGCATCCTGTGGCGCCAAGTGCGGTCCCGTCGGCTCCACACCGGCGAGAACGAGGAGTTCAACGCGACGAACGACGAGGGTTTCGGCTTCCCGAATGGCACCACGCAGGTCGTCAATGGCGTCATGTGGGTCTTCCTCGCTGCCTGGTTCACAGCGGGTAATTGCTGGGCATTCCGCATCTACCGGCCCAACTACAAGATGAACCTCTGGGAGCCCAACGACTGGTGCTCGGAAACCGTGTACGTGTTCACTTTGGTCAGCATAGGCATCGTTTATGTCGGACTAGCCGTCCTCGTCCTGCTCGCCTCGTGCATAGCCCTGTATCAAAAGTTTTTCGATTTCTACGCCTTGCACGGGGCCCCGGTGTGATGATGATGATGAGATGCTGACACTCGAATTTTATTCCTCCGATGAAAGCCAGAAGTTTCTCGACTTTATTTAGTTATTTATTTTTTATTGTCATTCGTGCAGACCCCCTTCCTTCCTCTTTTTCTGGAATCAATGCGTGATGAGGCGCAGCGTTTCTGCGATAAATGAGTTCGCAAGTCCTTCAGCCTTTTTTGTTAAAATCAATTTTGAGGTGCAGCAGCCGCTTCTCCGGCTGGTGATTTTTTTATTCTTTAGTCCAAAGCTTAGTGAACATTTAAAAAATTGCATTTCCCGGACCCGAATTTCATATTTCCCCGATCATAAGGCGCACTTTCTGCTGGTTGAAAAAAAAAATGGCACGAAACATTACGTCATGTCTTCTGCTTGCTGGTGGCTGCTATCAGAACGAATATTTAATACGCGCAGCCCTTTTTGGAGTCAGTTTCAATGACGGAATCAATTTGGCAAAATTATTTGAGATCATCAGTTCAATCAAGTCACAATACGCTTCGTGATCCTTAATCTTTTTTTTGTCGTAGAGCCTTTCACATTTCATACTCATATGCCAATGTCAGATGCAAAAATTTTTTCTGGAATTTGTTTTAAATAAAATTACTGTAGGTTGAGTCTCACCTTTGAAATAATATCATTTTTGGACGGAATCTTAAGAATCTACAAGTCGAGTAGATGATTACCTTGGATGAACGCAATCTGTCGAATAATAAAGATCTAGTCTAGAAAGCAATGGTACAAATCCTTGATGAAATTTTAAAGTCAATGAGGAGTTATACAGATTTGGAATTTTGTTTCTGCCGGACGTATTTGAGGAAATGAAATTAATCTGGCCAATCTGAATAATTTGTATAATCTGAAGACGACTCCACTGAATCTGAATAAATCTAATATAATGAGATCGCGTCTTATATTTAAAGGATGAATTTTTTTTTCGTTTTCATAGGAACACATAAGTACGTGAATGCGAGTCTTATGAAAGTATTAAAGAAAGTACGTCACTCGAGCCTATTAAGTCTCCCTTCATCTACAAACATCGAAGGGATGTGATATCGATTCTTATTTCTTGAAAAATCTAATTTTTCCTTGACTTCATTCAACCCATCACGTGGCTTTTTTTTTTTTTAAGTGTTTCATTTGGAATGACGTGAAACCATTGGAATGAACCTGGGATTACTCCGGTCCAATGCACCGCTAAGCTTTTCGTTAGAAGAATCTCACGTGGTAACTTCTTTTGAAAAGCTCAGCCCCTAAAAGTGTTTCATTTGGAATGACGTGAAACCATTGGAATGAACCTGGGATTACTCCGGTCCAATGCACCGCTAAGCTTTTCGTTAGAAGAATCTCACGTGGTAACTTCTTTTGAAAAGCTCAGCCCCTATCCAGGAAAATCCCGAGGCTTCTAAAAAAGAAGAAATTTTTGCCCTGACGTTCTTCGTTCCAATTCCGTTTCGATCTCTTTCGTCATCATTGCCCTGAATGTGTTGAGCGTTTGAAAGGCTCGGTTTACCCCCAGGCTATTCATGGTGGTCAATCTCCGGATGATTGAAGAATCAGTGTAATCTTTAAACTTCCCTGTTGGAAAGGATTTAAGAAAATTTCGAAGCCGTTCAAGAATTTCCTGCGAGGACTTTTTTTCAGCCGGCTAAATTTATCATGTAAAAGATGTGGTTTAAAAGTTCTGTCAATGCGTCGGATTCCAAAGTTTTTAAGCTAATCAATTTTCTGATGCAGAATGCTCAAATCATCTCTGCAAAAAAGAGAAACAAATTAATAACTTGAAATTGTTTTGAACAAATTAAGACGACTGAGGACCTGACCTGTAGAATTTATCGTTCACAAATTTAAATGTCAAGGCAACCTTCTCCTATACAGGATATAGCTAAAGCAAATTTTTCAAGAATCGAATAAATTCAAAGTGCGGTTTAAATTTAAAGATTTTATTGTAATTAGGTAGCAGCACATCGACTTTCTGCGTAATTCAGCATACAACAGGAAGGAATGGATATAAAACACATTTCCTCCTCATGATAAGGTTCGCTGACAACTCAATTTTCTTTTATATTATCACCCTGGTTGAAAAACTTGTCAAAATGTCAAGGTCAGAAGTATTTCCATAAAAATCACGCTAACCTACAGCGTATTCAAATGAAAAACACATAAATACAGAAGCCTGACGCGGGCAAAACTTTTTAGCCAAAAGCCAACCCTCGCAGTTCAGAAAATCTGAAAGATAAACGACTTAATCATTATTTTCTTTATGTTAGCAAAGAGTCGAAAAGATTATGCTTTTCAGAATGGTCTTTGAAGGTTTCATTTCCTACTTGAACTGTTTTTTTTATTTCATCCAAAAAAACTCTGAATGGAGTTGTCTGCGTAGAAACGAGTCCTTCGTATTGTATTTTATTAAAAGGCGAATCTAAACTTAGGTCGACCTTCGGAAGCCAGCCAAAACTCGTGACGCGATACCTTTTTCCGAAACCCCGGTCGAGGGCTATCTCATTGGATGTCCTATATTCCCAGTATAACTGACGGGAGATAAGGTTCGCAATTAACTCCAGAGAAGCGAAGAAAAAATAAATAAAAGAGGTGGGTTTTTTCGTCCTTATTTCCGTGGCCCACGATAAAAGAGGTAATCACGTCGAGTGGTGTCGAGTGCGACCG
>CAJPEX010002699.1:0-36276 GCA_905338405.1 Notodromas monacha
TTGGTTTGCTGGGTTAGGTATAGGAAGAATTCTGCGGATCAGGGGCTCGACCCATAAATTAACACCCGCTGGGGAATCGGAACGGAAGCCGTGGACCTTTTTCTTGCCCCCTATATTTTTATTTATTTATTTTTTTTTACGACCGCGAATGTTTCCACATGTTTATTCTTGATCTATTTCCCTTCCTCTGCTGGTTTGTGCCTCACACACACAGCAGTGTTGCCAAATTGCAAAGCAATTTTTGATTTTGAAAATTCATCAATGTTTATTTTCTCCTCGAACAAAAAGTAAATCACTGAGTCTCATCGTCAGGCTTCCGATGCTTTTTTAAAACGTTCTGAGAACGAAAAGGAATGTTTTCATTTTTCGGAAACAAATTTTAGAAATTGTCTGCGTGCCTGGAAAAATTTCAAATACAGGTTCAGATTTAAAAGCAAAAACAAAACAACAGCTGTTCTTAATCTTCGGCAAGATAATAAAATTCCCCTGTTGAACTTCCAAATTTTAGCATCGTCTATTCTAGTTAAGAATATTCAACTTTATGGGCATTTTATTTTAAAGTTCAAGTTTTCTCTCAGCGTGGAGATTTCAGTGGCTTTCCTTTGTTTTAGGAATTGAATTTTAATTCAATTAAATACTTTACACCAAGAAGATTTGAATATGTATTTATTTATTCACATTTCTCAAGGAATAGCAAGAATACAGTGCTTCACAAGTGCTGCTGAGATAAATGCGCAACACAAATAGAGAAAAAAAACTGGAAAGAAAATTTGAACATGACACGAACAACTAAGATGAGCTCCTTTATTATGCAGTAATACGTTTTCTCCTCATCTCAAGAACTTGAGCATATATTTCCTTTAAAAAAATGAAAAAAAAAGAATAAATAAACGATGATGGTTTCATTCCCATTTTTCAGGTTGGCAGCCCTGAACCCGTGGTTTCATCGCGTTGACCAAATAGTGATGTCACTTGCGGAATGCGTATTTCTCGGGTGTGACATCGACCATGTTCCCTTTGCGGGTTCAAACCCCCCGTAAAATGGGTCCCAACAGTTCGAGGGGCAACCCGGGAAATTGCGTGTCCCCCCCTTTTCGCTACACTTCCACGGGCACTAAATTCTCCCCTAAAACTGGGATGTGAATCAATGGCGTGATGAATGCTGTCCGAAAAAATTCGAGGTGACGAGATGGGAACGAGCAAATAGAAAGAAACTACGTTTTTTAAAGGTTGATACTTTTGGACAGTTAGAATCTGGGAGAGGGGAATAAAAAACATCAGACAAGGAAGTTTGATGATCAGCAACAATTTTATTGTGGTGATGATTCTGAGGCAAAAGTTGCATTTATTTTCACTGCAGAAAGTGTCCAAGTATATAATGAATAGGTAGATGACTGTTTTATACGCGGTTTTCATCCTTTAGGATGCCTTGGATGAAATGATGACTGAATAGATTTCATTTTTTTGAATTACAGTAGTACTTCAGCATATATTCACCTCTACTGAAATTTTCATCATAAAAATGAAGAAAAGGCTGAGGAGATTGAGGCTAACACGTCTTATAATTTTTCATGCACGTTTTATCAGTCGGAGAGTCGCCAAAATTTCATTTTTATAAGATTTCACAACGATGTTTAAATGAACAGAACCTTCTGGTCTAGATATTTTCTGTCTTTATTATTTCTGAAAGAGAAGCTAGGACACCTTAAAATGTTACTTTGCGAGATTGACGTTTCTTAAACCGAAGCGACATTTCAAGTAAAATAATTGAGAAAAGTGAACAGATGCTCCGTTGAAGTCTTTGTTTCCATTTTAATCTTACAGTGATCCTTAGGATTTGACGCAGAAACTTGGATGCCTAAAAAACTTGATTTCGAAAAACTATTGAAATGCCAAAATCGGATTTGAAAAAATCGAGATACAGTAATCAAGAAAAATCCCGTAATTTTCAACTCATTTCATTAATTAGTTTTAAATTTCGAATATTTTTACAATTCAGTTGCTCCACAAAATTCGGTTTTGGTGTGTTGAGGAAATTCTTCTACGGAAGTAGAGTGCAGAAAAATCCCGTAATTTTCAACTCATTTCATTAATTAGTTTTAAATTTCGAATATTTTTACAATTCAGTTGCTCCACAAAATTCGGTTTTGGTGTGTTGAGGAAATTCTTCTACGGAAGTAGAGTGCATTCAATGATTATTCCTTTTCTTGAACGAAACGATGAACTGATGGCCGTTCTATTTTAGCAGCAGGCAATGAAAAAAATAAAATTTTGACTATTCATTTGCGTGTTTGAAACATTAATTCAGTCTTTTTTTAAAAATCAAATTAATAAACATTTTAATAAGCTACAGCAATCGTGTGACATTCGTTTGAAAAATAAAGCCACTGGACAAATACTGTATGGTCGTCTAAAATACAGGTAAGTTAATTGCATTACAATCTCATCAGGGATTGAGTACAAATTTGCAACAAAAAAAAATTCGGAATTGAATTTGCTACACGTAAATCCCTCTCCCGATTTTTGGCGAGGTGAGAGCTTCTGTTCCGCCGGAAGCACGAATTTCTTCGTTTCGCTCCCATGGATTGGCTGGAAGCAAAGCGGAGAAGAAATTTAAAATGAAAAGAAGAGCGGTACGGGTCTCATTAAAAGCTCTGCTAAGGGCAAGTTCCTTTGACGGGTTTTGCACCCTTTGTGTCCAATTTATTCCCCTTGAACGGTTGGTTGAACGTCTCGAATGCGAGCGTAAAACGCGTTGGTCTCTCTTCTCTTCTCTTCTCTGCATGTTCCTGGTTGAAAAGGTGAAAGATGGCAAGAAAGAGCTAGACAGAAAATGAGTCGGGGGTTTGACACTGACGTCGATTTTGGCTCGGATGCAGTCGTGCCAAAGCGTGAAATCCGTTTTGGCATGGGTGAAAACGCTCAACTGCCAGCTATATAGCGCCGCTGCGACAGCGGAGAACTCGAAATTTTGCAGGTTTTTGTCCCCATTTATTCATCTTATTTCTCTTCGAACCCTTTCTTTTTTTTCGATGGTGGACGAATGTAATGAAGTGGAAATTTCACGCATTTGAATACATTTTTTTACGCGAACATGGCGTCGGGAAATGATTTAGCATTCAAATGAAACATCACCATTATATCTCAAACTCATTGAAGGTTTTTTTTTTTTACAAAACGCATTCGCATCGTCAGATATTCTTTTACACAACTTAATCTCGAATAAATGAGTAACTTGAACATAGAGAAAAATTCAGTTCGTCCTCGTTGTAATGTAAGCGATGTAAGCATAATTAATGAGAATTAATTTTTTCAAAATTAATTTGTTCTAGATTATTGTTGCTTTTTTGAAAACCCATTGAATATTATGAATAATATCCATCTTCCTTCGTGAAGATATTGACGTAATAAAATGCAATGCAATAGAATAAATTGGGCTTAAAAACCCACATTTGAAGGATGATGCACACGTTGAAAAAAAATTAACGTTCAAAGATGGCATCCGAAATTTGATTTATAAAAATGCTGATGCGGAATTTTGAGCACAAGCTTACAAAGTAAATCATATTTCATTGAATTGATTTAGCGTGTTAATTTGTCTTTCTCTTTGGATTTCAAAAACTCGGATGCGTCGTCCAACCTTTTTTCCGACGTTCGTCTCGGCAGTTTGACTGAATAAGTTCCTAATTTTTTTCATTTGAGGCAAGAAAACAATATGGAAAACGCTGTTCAAAGACCGGTTTGTGCAATTCCGCAGTTTGGGTGGTCGTCAAGGCTCGGAGATTATGCAAACTTGCGCGCCAAGTGCCTTCCCGCGGAATTCCGCAAAAACCGTCTCTCCTTCCTTCCTCATCCGTCGCATTTTCGTAAATTCGTGCAAGAAAAGTGCTGTACAAAGAATCAGATCACTGAAAGGTAACATGGAGAAAATGAAGAAGAGAGTATATACAGTTCAAAAAATTAGCAAAGGAGATAAAGAAAGCGTATATGATGGGGAGCAGAGAAAAACGACGAGGCGCCCAGGTTTTCGCTTTTCCGATCAGTCAGAAACCCGAGACCCGGGTTCGGGTATACAGTAGTGAGAATACATTTCGAGTCCCGGGTTGCTGTTACCCCAGACACCCGATCGACGCATTTTTATCTCCCGTCGACGAGTAATTCGACCTGCCCAGAGGCACAAGAGGAAGTTTGGATTCATTTTCAGGCATAATGGCAGAAATTGGCAAAATGACAAATTCATCAGCGTCGCGAATTACGCTTCAAACATTGTCACGAATATTTTCAAGCTTATTCCAGCGGAATCCGCCAAATCATGAGCAACATAACTGGGGAAGCTCAATCCAAAATTTACAAGCTGAATATATTGACTTCAAGACTCAAATCTGCTGAATGAATGTGCATGTTTTTTTTTTTGACCCGCAAACTACTTAGAAGCTCGGTTACTCCAAGACTTCTTTTGAGGACCGAAAGGCTGCAGGTATAAGTAAGTTTAAAGTTAAGTTGTAAAGCAAAGTGAACTTAGTTAAAATAAAGCTAGCACAACTTCCTATTGATAGAACAAAATAATTGTTTTTGACACGAAAAACAATGCTCATCCATTTCACAGATCGATTCACTCACCCAGATCTTAATTTAATCCAGTTGGTCGAATGCTGTACTTCGAATGATGTTTTAAATGTGAGAAAACATCTTAATAAAGGGAAGAATTTAGAATTCACATTTTGGGATCATTCTTGAAAATCGAAGAAGACGAGGGCACATTATCCTATTATGAAAGAAACGTCTTTTGGTTACGCAAGTTCGTGATTGAAAGAAAGAATTCATTCTTGACTAGGTTTTCTCAACGGGTTGAGACCGAAAATGACAGCCCAAGAGGAAGACGTAAATCACTATTCGCCCGTTACATTTTCTTCCCTTTCAGTTGCACACTTGGCAATTTAACACAAACGCAAAAAAAAAGAAGAAGAGGAAATCAGTTGAGAATCGACACCGCGGGGTTTTTGTTTTCTCTGGCGGCTAAAAACAATATTTGCGGAGGGAGCGTCTCAGGGTCGTTGTTGGAAAAGGCCTCTTCTAGTCTTCTTCTTCTTCTTCTTCGTGGACTCATTTTTATTCTATTTACTTATTTATTCAATCTTGCTTCTTCTCAGCCTCGACGCGGTCACGTAGACTCGCTACTCGACACCGGCGTCGTTGGCACCTGCTGCTTTGCCACAATTCTTACTTTTTATGCTTTAGGTTCGTCGTTTGCCCTTTCCCTGCAAGCACTTCTAATGTCTTGTCTGAAAGTGCGAAATGCTTTAATAGACGGCTGAACTATAGGTTAAAGCTGTTTTTGTACTTCACATCATTTTCGTCTTGCATTTCTGAAAAAAACGTGATTTTTTTTAAAGAAAAGTTTCCCAACAATGTATGAATTCTTCGTCGAAGCAGAAGCACGAAAGCGATTGAAATGTTTTTTCGAAATTGATTGAAAAATAACCTGTTTTTTTCATGCATAAAGTTTCAAAGTTTTTCCATACTCCTGCCCACGCAATCTTCAACGATCATCGATCAGTTCTTTCCTCTATAAGCACTAAACAATTTTAATGATTTCTAGGAACTTTCTGGGGAAAAAAGCTGTATTTGCGAATACCTGTACTACTTGACAACTCAAATTTTGCCACAAAAAATATCAGAAAATTGAAAAACTACAATGAGTTTTGTGAAGAATTCCTGTTGCTCAAGAAATTAGAATTGTTGGCATTCCAAATATCTGGAATACTGAAAAAACTTCCAGATCAGTTGCAAAAAAATGAAAGTAATATTTTCAAGATTAAAAGACAGGTAAATTTTCAGAAAGGGCATGATATTGAATTACCGTAATAGGAGAAATGTTTCTATCTCTTTATGATAATATTTTTTTTTTATGAGATGTCATATCACGGATATAAGAGTCGTCTCGTGAAAGAGTTTTTATAACAATCTGAAAAAAGATTATTATTCCAGAATAAAAGGGACTCCTCGTGTCTATTAAATGTCCTCTGGGGACCTTACAAAACCGATAACAAGTAAAATGCAGGGAATATACCCTTGTAATCAAACAATAAAAAACTTCCCCTTTGCCATCAAAGGCGGTACATCCGACTCTCTAAAGAAAAATACTCGGCGGCTGATTCGGTAACCAAATCGTCTTCATTTTCAAAAGGGGGCTTGAATAAGAGAGAAATCTAACACATAAATTTTGGCGCCAACATAAGCCTTGTGCACCTCCTTTCTGGTTCGCTACTCATACGAGTGGAAAGCACCGGAAGCTAAAGTTCAGGAAAAGTCTAATGATTTATTTATTTATTTCAACATCTGGTTACCTTCGTAGAAAATCTTCTTCAAATATTCGGGGGTTCCTCGTTGATTTCAACTATGCAACGAGTTCGGTGTCCATTTTCCACTCAGAATATTTTTTTATGACTCCTAAAAGCGGAGTCAATTTTGCTGGAGTATTTAGCGGCAAGGATAAGGTGGAGAATTATAGCGACAAGAAAGAGCTTCGAGAATTGGATTTAAGAGTAAACGGTTGGCCCAAAAAGTCGTATTTTATATTACTAAATGGCAATATAAAAAAAAGAGAACCTATTTTACGCTCTTCCATATTGGTTCCCGTTATTTTTCCCTCCTACGGTAGATTCTGTTAGATCTTTGAGATTAAAACTGTCGTATCTTACGAGAAAATTAATTTATACTGTTCTCATAACCAGACATACGACGATCAAATCAAGGACACCTTTGATTAATTCATGCATATATTTGTGAACTCACAATTTTGGAAAAACTTGCATGAAAAACACATGTATGTTAATTTTCCATGCGTTCCAAATTTTATTGTAATTTCGAATAATTGAAAGGAACGCTGCATCTTTTTTTTTTTTTTTTTTTTTTTTTTTTTCCTCAACGAAGCGCAGTCAAGAGAGTAAAACATTCGCAAACCTTGTTTTGTCTGAATAAATAGGTTCTATATTGTCTATTTCTATTGTTGTTCTATGCAGTAATGAAAAACAAATTCGCCAATTTTTTTTCCAAAACGCAAATTAGATAATGATTCCATTGTAAAATCATGTGTATGAACTAGTCGCACACTTTTTTTTTGTCACAACGGCAGGATTTCAAAGGAACGAAATGGTTTTTTTTTTAGCCATAAAACCCTGAACTGACGCATTTAAGATCCCGCGGTTGGCCCAGAAACTCGTATTCTTCAGCCCATTTTATAAGGATTATAAAAGAAGAGGACCCTATTCCATATGCTTCCATCTTTTCTCTCCCTTATGTTCCTTCGTGTTTTCTTTATTTATTATTTTTTTGTGGTCTTTTGGGGAAAGATCCTGGGAGGTTCTTGAGTTGGTTTACAACTCTTGAGTAATCGCACCCCGCCGCTACTCGTCAGTACAGGGCTGGGCGCCCAGGGTTAACAAGGAAAGTCGATAAAGCGGTAGAAAAAGGGGGGCGAGAAGACAAGGGGTAGAGAAGGGATTGTAGGAAACGGATTCTTCTCTGATTTTTCCCCGTTTTCTGGAGATTAATTAACATATCCCCCTCCCCTCCCGTTTTTGCGTAAATTTCAGAAAAAGAGCACCCTAAAGGACACGAACCCTCCCGAAACACAGATAACGCACTTCCACAACCACGACAACACAACGCACTGACTGAGAACCTTACAATGAGCAAATAAAGATAACTATTTACGACTACTAGAGAAAATCTTTGAGATTTATTATTTTTTTCTAGCATCAGTATTCAATAAAGGAAGCATCTTGTTACAATAGATTATTTTTCAAGGTCCCTGCAGAATAATCTAACAATATATATTTTTTTATATTTAAATGGTACAATATTTTAGTTTGAGGGTAATTTTATTTTTAATTTGTCCAAAAACTTTTTAAGAATATTTTCTCGCGGAAGAAATAAAAAAATTCGGCTGTGCACACCTTAAAAATTCGCAATCGAATTTTATGAATTGTTACCTTCTTTTATGCACGTATATGTATACATTTTCTTTTAAATATCATAAAACGAACGCTTAGAATTTGTCCAAAACTAATCTATGAACGTCAGTGTACTTATAACACTTTGTAGTGGTTTTTCCTCAGATTGACACATGCATCATTGAATAAACTGTGACAGGTTATCTGCTTCCTGGAACCCAAGGAACAGAGGGGAGCAAGTGAAGAATGGGAAGTACCAAATGAATTACTGCCATTCCTCCCTAATTATTGCATATAATGATCTGCAAAATTACATTCTTATGGAACATGTTTACCTGAATATCATGCACACATGAAGATTGTGCATTTTTTGTGGGTTATTGAAAGGTTTCAACAATTTTATGGTATGAATGGAAGACATTATTGTGTCAATAATGAGAAAAGTTGAACAAATTTTAAAATAAAATTATTTGAAAGCGGAATTAAGTAAAAAAAAAACAATAGAATTTCTCTCAAATCCAAGTCAAACTCGGGTTTAGATCTAATTTTGTTCTCAAACTACAGTATTTCAATTCTTCAGTAAAAAGAAAGGGGGAAGAAAGTCTCATGGATTATAAAATTCAAATTTTAGTTTGAAAATTAAAGGGCTTCCATCATACTTGAGGGGAATGAGGGAATACCATAAAGTGCATGTATTTTTCTGCTCCGAGGGTTAAAAGGGGGAAGAAAGTCTCATGGATTATAAAATTCAAATTTTAGTTTGAAAATTAAAGGGCTTCCATCATACTTGAGGGGAATGAGGGAATACCATAAAGTGCATGTATTTTTCTGCTCCGAGGGTTCATTTCCATTGTGAGGCAAAGTCAGGATATTTTTGGGGGGTGGAGCATTTCAGTTTGACCTAAGGTTGCTGAAATGCTCCCAGGTTGAGAAGGCCTAAGGCGGGAAAAATCCGGGAGACAAATTCTCTTTTATCAGGATTGTAGGAAAAAATACCACCCAGTGCGGGATTTTTTTTAATTTTCATCCAAAATTTTCTGCTGGACAAGAAAAAAATGTCAGACTTTTTCCCGGCTCAGGCCTTTGTACAAAAGTTGTATTTTTTATTTGGGTCACGAGTTACTGTGTTTTACAACGTTTATATAGGGCTGAAATGGTATGTTCCCAATTTACTATAATGTAAGTGTAATAAATGATGATGTATAGTCATTAAAAAAAGACTCCGTTACAATTTATCTGCATGACAGGCTGCCACGTACTATGACAGCACCAAGTTTTTTTTTTTACGACAGTCATTTCAGTGAGGCTCCTTATTCTCTTATATTCTTTTCTGGCCGTGGCGGTACGCCAGCGGTCATATTCATGAGCCCAGGTTTCGGGTTTCCCATCTCGAACCTGCCCTGATTCTTTTTCCATCCCCTCTTTCGCAAATTGCGGACGTTCATTTTCTTTCAAAACTTTTTTTTTTTAAAGCAAGATGGGATTTATCTAAACAAGGTAGTTTTTATCGTGGGGCAAACGAACTGGCCATCGTGGGTGTATATAAGATACTTCGTTCATGGCAACGCCTTTTTTTTTACGAGAGTTTCTTTGATTATTGGACGGATAAGAGCTAGTAGCGCTTTTTCGTTGATCTTTTTTGATGGTCATTCAAGAGAAATATAAATTCGAATTCAATTCCCTTGACGTTTTATTCAAATTGCATTACCTTTAGGATATAGTAAAGATAATGCAGTTGACCCCCACGCAACATACCTCCCGCACAATTTATTTTTGCACAAGAGACCACCTCTGGAGGCAGTTTTCCCTCCTGCGCAACAGACTAAATCCGCATAACAGACTTCTGTTGGTTTAAAATCAGCAATGGTAAAAAGTTAAATTTAATTTTTTAAATAATTGAATTTGCATAACAGATTTTCCATACAACAGACTACTTGCAAAAATTAAGTCAATTGTGCAAGGGTTGACTGTAATGTATCATGGGAGGCAAAGATGAGCCTTTTGGTGGTATACTATACACACGCGAATATCCCCAATATTGGCCATATGTTAAGATTTTCAGGGTATTTTGCAGAAACACATAAACTGGGCAATATTTTCGTAGCTCAGCATATTTTTTTTTACGGAAAGGGACCTTTTCACTTGACTAGGAATTATTTTCTGCATATTTACTGCATTAAAAGAAAAGATGTACCTCGCACATCCTCCCCTTCCTCAAATTATGGACAAAAGAGGACGTTGTGTTTTATGTACATTATTCGGAAGTTTTGCAGCATGCATTATTTTTAGATCCCATTACGAACTATAAAAATTGAATTCAATTTATATTTTAATGCAAAGTTATAAATTTAGGTGCAACAATTCGTAAATTGTGAAGATTTTCCGCTGAAACCTGGGTCACGCATCATATACAGCATGTAGAGATGTAAGTTTTGAACTAATTTTGCCACTCAAAAATGAAGCTGCTCCTCTTGACTGAGGGTGTGCGTTACTTGAGCTGATACAATATTTCCTTTATTCATCAATCCAAATAATCCAATGCATTGTGTCGAGGGGGTCTGAAATTTTCTGAAAGACCAATTCCCTCGATGTATTTCTTTCCAGTGAACAGGGTGAAACCATACCTGAGCCTGATCTAATGCATGGCACACGTCAAAACGGTCCAGCCCTACTGCAAATATCCTTACTCCGACCTCGTACTTTAATTCTAATCCCGCGCTGTCTTTGGCCTAGGCGCCGGCCTTCTTATTCAATAGTTGTGGACTGTTGTATGCGGGCAACAGCGAATGTTGTCGGTGTCGGAAACAAGAAGCACACGACAAACAAGAAAAAATAAAAAAATAAAAAATTGAACCACAGTCACATGCCTGTCGATCCGACACTGCGCTGCACTGAACGCATTCACCAAGAGTAGGAGGAGGAATTCTACGCAATAAGATAAGGTTTGAAACAACAGCAAAACAAAAAAACAAGCAAAAAATCAATGAACAGAAGGTTGGACTCAGAATTAAACCGACAGTTTTATTTTACTTTTTTTGAAAGAAAAATAATAATTAGTTTCTTTTTGCGTTTCTCGTTCATTTTCTTGCCGACACAGAGCGAAGGGAAACAAAAGGGCACACAACAAGGATCACGTTCTCGACGCCCCAGATTTCCGATTCCTCGTCACGGACCATTTTTGCTGCGTGACGAGGGTCTTCTGCGAAAGGGGGCCTTTTTATTTTTCTTCATTTTTTTTTAGTCTCTCCATTTTGATTGCTTGTTTTTCGTCTTATTTCATTTCCTTATATGTATACACACTTCCTCAACCTGCAGGCGGCACTTTTCTTGTTCTTGCGCATTTTATTATTATTTTTCTCTCTCCTCTGCTGCTGGGTGCGTGTCGGTATCTCGCTTAACTTGTTAGGAGGGGTTATACAGCCAGGTCGGGATGACGTTTATAGGAATGAGGCTGGAGCATGAAATTAAGATTAGGGCGCGACAGAAACCGGATCCGCGGCCGGAAGAATAAGTTATCAACACCTGACAACATACGCCCGTTGTCGCGCAATGTTGTCGGTGTCGGAAACAAGAAGGACACGACAAACGAGAAAAAATAAAAAATAAAAAATTGAACCACAGTCACATGCCTGTCGATCCGACACTGCGCTGCACTGAACGCATTCACCAAGAGTAGGAGGAGGAATTCTACGCAATAAGATAAGGTTTGAAACAATACAGCAAAACAAAAAACAAGCAAAAAATCAATGAACAGAAGGTTGGACTCAGAATTAAACTGGCAGTTTTATTTTACTTTTTTTTGAAAGAAAAATAATAATTAGTTTCTTTTTGCGTTTCTCGTTCATTTTCTTGCCGACACAGGGCGAAGGGAAACAAAAGGGCACACAACAAGGATCACGTTCTCGACGCCCCAGATTTCCGATTCCGCGTCACGGACCATTTTTGCTGCGTGACGAGGGTCTTCTGCGAAAGGGGGCCTTTTTCATTTTTCTTCATATTTTTTTAGTCTCTCCATTTTGATTGCTTGTTTTTCGTCTTATTTCGTTTCCTTATACAGTATATACACACTTCCTCAACCTGCAGGCGGCACTTTTCTTGTTCTTGCGCATTTTATTATTATTTTTCTCTCTCCTCTGCTGCTGGGTGCGTGTCGGTATCTCGCTTAACTTGTTAGGAGGGGTTATACGTGGACTCACGGGTTCTGCTTTCCACCCGAACCGGCCGAACGAAACCCCAGCAGCAGTGAAGAAGGGGACGTGTGCGAAAATTTCGCGTTTCTTTCGGGGACGGTGATTTCTGGCAGCACTGGATTGAAAGTTTCGGCATTTATTTTACAAAGTTCGAACCTTTCGAGGAAAAGAAAATATCGCTGAAATATTATTCATCATTACCGGAAGTATTGTAGTTCTCAGGAAATTACTTCATGGGCCACCATCCCGTATACAAGTACAAACCCACTTAAATTTCGTAGGAATTCTTTTTCGGAATTGGAGAGTATATTCTCTTACAACCCACATTCATACAAACACATTCCATTGCATCATGATTAAAATAGAGAAATACGTTCTTCATTGAAGAAAAGGAAAATACATCACAAAATGTACAAATGCTCAACTGATGTAAATGCGAACACGTTGTCCCCCTCACTAGATTAAAGAAAAAGAAAATATCAGTAAATAACAATTACATCATCATATAATTAATGAACATAAATTAAAGCACAAGGTGTTCAGCCTGCTCCCAGATAATTTTTATTTTATTAAACAATTTGGAGAGAATCTTTGACAAGAAATTGTATGAAGCTAACAGTTTATCTTGGTCATCCCAAGATCTTCCTTTCTCTGAAAAGTAGTTTAAAGTTCTCACAGGGTTAAAAAAAAAGTTCGAGTGAAGAGATTGACTCCTTAACATAATGCATATCCTTAGACTTACCGTGGGATACAAGGGGTGTTTTAACTCAATACCCAAGGAGGGACGGGTTAATTGCGTCGACGGGGTTCCAGCTGTCGTCGACCAGGTAGGGATACGTGTCCCAGGGTGGAATAAATCACGGCTTTTTCGGCGCGGTAGTGTTTCTGAAAGAAGTCTTGTTCTTGGCCGCGGCTTTTTTATTTTTTTTATTTTGCGCGCAGAAATTGCGGGACGTTGACAGTTTGGGTCATCGGCATTTTTTTTATTCTCCTCCGCCTCCTTTTTTTTCCCCGGCGTCATTAACGTATCTTGTTCTTTTTCTCTGGATTTGTGTGTGTTTTTTTTTATTTTTTAGTAGGTGCAAACGACGGGTTCGGAACTCGTAACTCAGCTGGCGACTTTTTGCGGCAACGGCGGCTTATTTCTGCGCTCGACTTGCGACGAAAAGGAGGAATATGGAAAGAAGATGTTATTGAGTCGCCGGACTCGTGTTCACCTGGAGATTTAGCACGCAAGCATGTCTTGGACTGGGTTTTCCTCATTACCTTTTTCCTCAGACTTTTCCACAGAAAAATTGTTACTGATTCTGAGGGAGAGATAACTATTCACTGCTTTCATAAATTCGTGCAGCATTTTTAATTGATTTTTGCCGCACACACAAAAATGATGGCAATTCCTTTTTCATGGGCATTTTTGTAAATTGTGATGGATTTTTAATTCCCTTAATGAATTGGTGAGTTTGTATATGCCAGAATGTGTTGAATGAATGTGTGTGTGTGTGACGCGTGGAAAAACTTTTTTGAACATTGTGAAAACTATTAGATGGCAAATGAAGCTTGTACTTGCATATCAATCAATCAATCACTTGCAATTGTCAGTGAAAATATGAGGACAGTGCTACAGAATAACAAATTGAGAGACTTTCGAAATAATCACAGAACACAAGGGCTATTCATGCAGGAAGTGGCTAAGAATTTCTGTGCAAAAATTTTAATTTTCTGTTTCATTCAAGTTCAAAATTACAGAATATAGATCAATTTTCAAAATTTTCAAGAATGCACACTTCAATTCAAATGCCGATGGATGTTTTCCTTTTTGAAGTTTAGAAAAAATAGGGACAATGTTGTTGACAGATTTGTTTTTGGTAAAGATCACGTAAGATGTACCTCTTCTGATTGGAAAAGAGAAGGGAAGTCAAATATGTGGTGATTCATGAAATTTCTGGTCCTTTGAGTTGAGAGGGCACAATTTTTTGGGTTATTTGAGGCTTTTAACCTTTGGATGTTTTTAGGTTTTTCTCCATCCCACGTTTTATGGCACTCAGACCCATTTATATTTTTGAAAAAAGTAGCCAAAATGTATTTGGCCCGAGTACAGTATTTGAAGAACCAAATTTATGAGAACAAAACCCTGTTGTTTCAAAAAAGCTTCAATCTTGATCTCATGATTAGAGGGATGAAAAAAAAAACGCCACCCGGAATTTGCAGCAAGAAAATTGTCAGTTCGAAGTCCTATAGAACCACGGGGAACAGAAAACTACAATTATATTCTGCTTTTAATTCACGCGAGAATTGATCAAGAAAATTTCCAAAAGGAAGACGAAGAAACATTTTTAGCCATCTAAAATGGCCCAACAAAAATGTTACCTCAGCGGTTTAGAGGGATGATGATGTTCCATTTTATATTACTATGCAGAATAATTGCTCGGTTTGCAGATTTGCTGATTGACGAACTCCTCCTGGGAATTGATGAAGTCGATTATCCCCATGTGTGTGTGTGTTTTTTTTTTTATTCTTGTGTACCAAGAAGAAATGAGTTTCCTCGCGGAAAAAAAAGCCGGTAGCTGGAACCACGGCAAGAGGTATACAAAAGTGACGTTGTTCAAGTTTTCGGCGGGCATCATGAATCGTTTGCAATTTTTTTTTTTGCGCGTCAGTCAGTGTATAACGGTGACGGGAAGAAACGGTCTTCTGGCTCCATGATGGCAGCAACCAACTGCAATTAGCAGCGGACGACGAACGCTCTTCCCCGTCTCTGGCTCTTCTCGTTTCATTTAATTTTTTGTTGCCACTTCGCCTTCTTTTTTTTTTTGCTCGCGTTTCCGTGGCAGCATTTATGCATAAACATTCTCGAGGTTCTTCCTAAAGTTTTTACTTTTCCTTCTTTAGCTTTTCACAGGGAAGTCCTGGATTTTTTTTTTGAGTGTGCAAATTTTATTGCAGTAGATATGGAGTGAACTACAGTACAGTGACCCCCTGCCTAACAGACCTCCCAGGTAAGGAATTTCCGCCTAACAGACCAGCTCTGCAGGCAGTTTTTCCTCCCACCCAATAACAGACAAAATCTGCCAAACAGACTTTGTTTGGTTTAAAATCAGCGTTGAAAATTGAAATTTTTTATATAGTTGAATCTGACTAAAGGGCTTTTTGTCAAACAGACTTGTCTGTTGGACAAATAAAGTCTGTTAGACGGGGGTTGACTGTATTCTATTCAGAGTATTTTTCCAGGATATACACAATTTTCAATTCAAGACATTTCAATGTTTGTTCATCACATTTTGAGCTCCAAAAAGAATTGGGACTCTTAATATTTGATGAAAAGACTCTTTACAAAATCTTAAATGTTAGCTTTATACAATTTCTCCTCAAAGATTCTCTCCAAATTTTTTAATCAACTAAAACGTATCTAGGAGCAGGCTGAACACCTTGTGCTTTAATTTGTGTTCATTAATTGCATTGTGATGTAATTGTTATCACTTATATTTTATTTTTGTAATCTAGTGAGGGTAAACAAAGTGTGCATTTACATCAGTTGTGCATTTGTACATTTTGTGACACATTTTCCGTTTCTGTAATACCCATAAACAGCTTACTTCTATATTTTTAACATGATGTGATGGAATGTGTTTGGATGAATGTGGGTGGGGAGGGGAGGGGGTTTGGATGTGAGTGCATTATTTGAAACTTGTGAATGCTGAAAAGTGGAAAACAAAGTTTGTTCATCAATCCATCACATTCTTGGTACATTAAAATCCAATTGCAACCAATAGTCTTCCATGCAACCTGGAAAAAGTTTTGTTATACAAATTTATGAACCTACATTTGAATACAGATGGTACTTTGAAATTCAAACTGTCACAATTCAATGGTCAAATTTGCAGGAAGGTTGACTTGCAATTTAACCCTTGCCCCACAATTTGACCTCCTTTTTCCATTATTTTTGCACTTTTGTACTTATTTTTTTTTAATTTCATGGAGTGTCTTGCAGTTTGACTGATTTGCAATTTGACCCTAGTTCAGCAAGAAATTAGGCAAAAAATTTCATGGTTCCATGTGTAACAATTGAACAATTTGGATAGTGAAGCACAATCCAAAGCTTGTCTAAAAAGTGGACAAATAGTCACACACAAAACAAATATTCAGAAAATGCGACAATTTAATTTAACCGGAGCTGCCTTCTTCAATATTATCAGTGGTTTGAAATTTATTCTCTATATCTTACGGACTTGACGTAGTCCTTTTCTAACCATTCAGATTTAAAGCCTATAAGGCTTGCATGTAATTGATTAAAAATGTCCATTACTTTTTTGAGATTATTTTCTAAAATTGATTAAAGAGAACCCTCACCAGAAACGTGCTTCTCGCTTGAAGAAAATTGTTTGTAATTTTATTCGTCGTAAATTTCAATCATCAAAAGAAAATTACGTTGAAAATTGTTGCTCATTTGAAAAATCGCATTCAGTTGGTTATTTTCTGTCAATCTTCAACACCTGCCGGCGTGTTTCTCTCCCACGTTTCGCAAGAACCCCAGAATTCCGCGGTGGCATCGACAGAGAGTTTAGCGAAAGACCTTCGTGTTTATGAGTCGAAAAAGGGGTTATCGTACCCATGAGGAAACCCCCCTGGTCCAAGGAGAACCCGACACCCGCCGGGCTTCCATCCGGGGGCTCCACGACGTCTGCCGTCGCCTCCCACGCTTCCCCATGGGTTCGTCACTGGGGGACAGTGTTACTAATAAGCGTTTCTGGCTTTTTTTTCTCACGGGTTTTCCCGTAAGTTGTAAAATATATCCTCTCAAGGCAATTCACGATTTCATCGTGCAGTCGTCAGTTGCATGGGACTTATAGTAATGGGTTCCTTGCTAGTTAGTATGGTGCGAATTGAAAATTATTTCGTGTGAGAAATATAGCTACTACTTTTTGGGGAAATTATTTCGAACTTTCTCGCTTTGCAAATGTCTGAAGCAATGTTCCCACCGGACTCGACATCTTTTGGGATTTCAAAAAATTTCATTGCTGAGTTTTGGAACTCGATCTTTGTAAAAGTATTTTTTATAAAATTATTTATCGGGACTATACAGCCTTTTCACGAAATTCATCACAGATGATTTTGTTCGATAGTTTTGACTTGTTTCAATTTTATCGGGGACACTGATTTAGATGATTTCACTTTGATGAACGATGTTTTTTTTGCAGAACATATTGGACTCGATCAGGACCAAAATCAGTTGCAAAATTTGCATTCATGGATTTTGACGAAAAACGATGACTGATCACTTCCCAAACAATGTTGAATCTCGCTGAAACCTTTTTCCCACCCGACAGCAAAATGCATGATATGAGTTCATTAAATACATTGACAAATCTGGAAATATTGTCAGTTACGTCACGGGAATTCCTTGATCATTCCCAGCAGTAACTTTTATCACTGAAATTTGACAAGAAACTTGGTTAGTGTAGAGCAGTGAGACCCCCACATGTGGACACCTCAACATGGGGACAATTTGAGATTTGGACATTTATTTTCATTAAAATATCATAAAAAATGCCCGACGTATGGACACTGACCCAACATGAAGACATTGCATGATAAAATTGCCAATAAATTTTAGTAATATTGCATTTTTTTGCTTAATTATAAGAAACAGATATTTCCAACCTTAAGATCTATGCAAGAAAAATTCTTTGGTACTTTTCCCATCCATTCAGCTGATTTAAAAAAAAATACCTATAGCCCATAGGGACTTCCTTCTCTCTTTGTGACTTGGATATTTTTTTTACAGGTGCCAACATTTCAATTAACTGTACAGCGGTGTACTATTGTTGCGAGGTTTAAAAACATGTCATAACCCAAATTTTCTATAAGTGACCTAGTTTAAGTTCACCGTTTGTTGCAAAAAAATTTCCTTAAGACCTCATATAAAGAAAGTATTTTGTGGTTAATTTTTACATATAATGTAAGTCTAAGGGAAAATGAGACTCAACGTAGGGACATTTCAACTTAGAGACATTCTTGATTCACCAATTATTATGTCTGCATCCAAGGTTCTCACTGTATTTTCAAGTAATGGATGCCCTGCTGAATGTTGTTTCAGTTTTGGTTATTGTAAAAAAAATACTAAACTGCGTTCGAATTAGCACTTCCAGCGGGAATTGGCTAAAGTATTTGGAAAAAAGCGTTGGTCCTCAAAAATCGTTCAAACTTTCACTATTCCCTTGCCTTATTTGAGCATCTTCCTCCTTTGCTCGACCAGTGATCCCTATTCCCTTGAACAAGGGCCGACATCCGACGCCTCATTTGACGCGATCAGTCACTGTTGTTGGCCCCTTTAAGCGCTTAAATAGGGAGAAACTGACTGAGATGGTTGAAAGGAAAATAAAATAAAATAAATTCCCTTGAACAAGGGCCGACATCCGACGCCTCATTTGACGCGATCAGTCACTGTTGTTGGCCCCTTTAAGCGCTTAAATAGGGAGAAACTGACTGAGATGGTTGAAAGGAAAATAAAATAAAATAAAAGGCTGAAGAAAAAAAGAAACAGAAGTGGGGGTGACGATGTAAACAACTTGGAGACACAACTGCAAGTGACTGAGTGAGTGTGGGCTTGTCAATGTTTTTGTCTCATGGCTAAAGGTCAGTGCCGCCTTGTTTTTCTCTCATTCATTCTGGAAACATGTAAAGCATGATGTGCTCATTCGTTCGTCTCTCAACAAAGGGGAAATCAGGAATTGTATTGGATGGAAATGCTGGGTTGACTTGGAATCTTACTTTGTGAAGAGATTTCGAATGTTCAGTAGAATCTCGTTATTACAACAGATTCTTTTTTTTTTTTTTGGATCTTCGGCCAATATAGTCGCAATGTTTTCCGAATTTCACGATAAAAAAAAAAGCACAATAAGAAAGTTTTTTCCTGGCCCGAATGAAATAGCTGTGTCAATATTTAACTGAATGAAGCTGTGAAAATCCAGGCTAATGACTTCACATAATCCTCAAATATACTAAAATAAATCACGGGAAATAAAAATCACAACAATGATATCCGAAAATGACTTGCTGACGTAATAAAAATAGCAAAAAATTTAGTTAAACGTAGGAGCATAAAACTGACAACCTCTTCAAAAAGGTATTATAGGGGACACATGGCCGTTGATCCGATGGGAAGCAAATCGCGCTCCTGACACGCCTACTTCATGAAACCCGCCTTTGGAACTTGTTGCTTTTTTTTCGTTTGTTTGTTTTTTTAAAGGATAAAAAAATTTGAACTGGGGGAATTCCGTTGAATGAACTTGATGAAAAGGAAGAGATCGGGATTGAATTGAAAGGTTGAGGCGGCAGACGAAATAGCCGCGCGATCATGATTCATGACTCTGTCACTATACTAGATCAACTCCGGGCAGCAGAAAAAAATTATAATCTACACTGGGATTCTTTTTTTTATAGTAAGGTTTTGTTATTGATTAAAAAAAGGAGAGAGCTAGAAAACAGGACCTTTTTTTTCTTCGTGCTCATGATCATGACATGGTTAGGGTAAGGTTTTTGAGGAAGAAAAGAAGGGTGCTTCAAGACGTGCGTGTCCATGAATATCATTCCTTTTTATTCTACCGCGTCCGTTGGTGTTCTTCCCAATTTCCCGATCTTTTTTGCAGGGTTTCTTATTCCCGCAGAAACGGTTCGGAATTTTGCAGAACTGCAGGTGAATCTTCAGGGCTAAAAAAAAGTTCTCTGTATGGTTTTTAGTAACGTTGGGCAGCCACTAAATTTGATACTCTTGTCATCTCACGAACGCGAGATGCGGAACAGTCTTCGTGAATTAAAATACATTTCGATGCACAATTTGAAAAAAAAATTACAGGTCATGAACTTTGAGTAGATCCAAGAAAAAAAAACTGGGCTTAAAAATTCCAGAGATATACCGTAATTGATTTTAGCGACGAAAAATAAATTTCCCGTCGAAATATCGTCATCGGGATTCCAAATATTGCTCATACGCTGTCGCGTGGTTGAAAACTCTAGAATTTGAACATTTCTCGAATGCCCCTTCCTCTCGCAATTTTTTTTTCACGAGTTCTCGGCAGTTCAGCGAGCACGTGAGCAAATATTTGATCTTCTTGCGAGGAAAACTTTACGACTATAGGGAGAACAATTCACCCTCGGCTTCAAAGCCACGTAATCTTCGAGGACATTCTCAGTCCTCCAAACATTGACGCATCTAATTCCCGGAATGAATCCTCTTAAAAAAGAACATTTATTTTATCTGAGTTATTCCTCAGTATTTGATTAAACAATTGTTCAAAAAGCGGGATTGTAAATCTATATAGTCGAACTCATCAAATCCAGGGAAGAAAAGCCAAAATAAAGCATGATCAACCTGGTTCAGGAATTGTTGCGTTCGTCTCAACGCGTGTAATTGAACTTCGAAAAATATTTTTCTATAATGGAAACGGGTATTCGATCAAGACCTGATGCAATACGTATTTCATACAGAGGAAATCTCATTACAACAAACGTCCAGGCTTTCTAGGGAAGCTCGTTACGAAGAAGAAAACCGCCATCATGAGAGAACAGAACATTTTGCATTTTCCATACTAATCGGCGATTTATTTCTTCAAATTTGAGTTTTTGAGGTCACATATCATGGATAAAGTACAATATTGAAAATCAAATCAACAAAGTTTCCCTGCAGAATACGATAAAAGAATGCATATCAAGCCAAAAGCAAAGGTTCCCCAGTCCCCACACAGAAAATAAAATTGATAAATCCTTTATACAACAGGATTTATTCATTTTATCATCATGATTATTTACGAAAAACTCACAAATGTTTCGAACAAAATTTTTCGTTTTCTTTTGAGCAATGCGTTCACTTTACTGTGATGAATGGCAGTAACTATTGGTATATAATAAAATGTATCCCTTCAAATGCGAAAAAATATTCGGAAAAATATTATAATTATGATCAGCATTTGATGGAAACCTAAAGGTACATTATATTCCCTTTTCAGCAGCAGAAACACAAAAAAAATTTGAAAGAAGTTATTGTTCCACCAGCAGTTCCATGAAAAAAAAAAATGTTTAAAAACGAGCTCCCAACCTGCTGATATATTAAAATCAGAAATTCGCGGAAACCCGTTTATTCGCAGTTGCTATCCTGGTGAGTAAAACACGAAATGGAATCAAGACTACAAATTTTAATAAAAAACCTTCGATTAAATGAACATTTTAGACACGGCATTTTCTCCATCATCTACTGGACTCGCTCAACGGGGGTAAGATTTATCTATTGCAAGTATTTAATGGCTGACTCTTCATAAAAAAATAAAAAAATACAAAAAATAAAACAAGTGAGAGATTTCATGCACCGTCTGCTGGGTTACAGCACATATAGTGAAACCACTCATCCGCACCAGGATACGAAAAAAAAAACCCCTCCCGCACCCGAAGATTTCTTTTATTCTCCCCGGTACATTTCTCTTCATATATAATTGGTTTCAAGGAGGATAAATTCTGTGAAACCCCTACATACCGTGGACTCACCAAAAAGAGAGTGAGACAAAAAACATTGAATACTTGAAGAAGAAAAAAAAATGAACACGTAAAAACCTTTTCAGGCAAGAATGTTGCAAAGCGCCCTTCGGAGAGCCCGCTCGCCGCCACGCGTTCCTTCCCATTATAATTCCCCACGCTGACCGACCATGGAAACGCAATTAAATATCCTGCAACAAATCCCCCCCCCCCCCTTCGAAAGAAAAGCAACAATAAATAGACGAAAGTAAAAAATAAAAAAGACAAGTACGGTAGACCTCTCGGAGCTGTGGGTTTCCCTCATAAAAACGAAGTCACGAAGAGAAGGAATAAAACGATGAACCCCCTTTTTTGCATGTTACGAAGGGGGGATTTCAATAGTTTCTTGACTAATTGAAATTAGGGCCTGAGAGTTAAGGTTGAAATGGATTCAGAAGCGCAGACGTTTCGAGTCGGTTAAAAAAATATATGTCCCCGATTTTTTTTATTGACTTTGAATGGCGATAACCTTTATTCAGACAACAAAAAAAAGAATTTCTTTTACTTCAGCTTTTCAACGTTTTCTTTCAGCAAAATTTAGAAAAAAAACATTACATTTATTTAAAATATCCAAGTTCAAGTATTCTGAACCAAATCGAATTTAACAAGCTGAATTTCAATACAGTATTTCCAGACGGACTCCAGAAAACTACAGTAATTCCCTAATAAAAATCGTAGATGAAATTAATGGCGAAACTCAGACATTTAGAGTCGGTATGATTAAATCAGTTTCGTTTTTTTTCAGTTTGAAACACTTCTACGATAATGAACTGTACTTTGAAAGAAACAAGTTTCTGAGGCAGCTTTTCAACGTTAATTTCGACAAGATTTTTAATTCAAGTCAATAAAGTCAAATCTGAAAACAAAACTCAATAGATTCAGGTTAACGCATTGCATTGGTTTTAAAAATTATTAAGCTCATTTTTCTATTAACCCTTTGAAAAAAAAAATCGAGATGATCTTGAGAAACTTTCAAATGCACCCTTGCAAGTTCTTCCTGTTTATTGTTCTATGGAAATTGAGGCTACACGGAATCATACTATTTTTATAGACTTGTCCATGTATTTTGTTTTGCTTTTCTAGAACATACGATTTGAAAAATATTTCACCATCGCTGTCAAAGGAAGGCGTAACACTTTGATTTGTAAGACAGATTTATTCCTTCAAAGATTTGAGGACATCAGAACTTATGCGGAAACTTCTTCCATTTCCTTCGTGTATTTTAGAAATTTGGCTCACTTGCTTATATGAACTGTTCTATGTTTACTCTGATACAAAACAAAATGAAGAATTTGCAAAAATATCGAAATCCCTTTTCCCATCGAAGGTTTAATTTTAAAGACATTTCCTGTTTATGAAGTTTCACCTCATACTCCTCTACATATTTGTTTTGCTTGAGTTTTTGCTGGCATCATTCGTGTTATTTTTTTTCTGAAATATTTCTCTACCAAAAAGAGGAAAAATGTCTGCTACACTGCCAGTCAAATACCTTCAAATCGTCTTGATTAAAACACATAAACATTTTAAAAATCACACTCATCTTCTCACCTCTCGATTTGTATAAATTTCTCTCGACTCATCAATATAATTTCCTAAATGTTCGCTGCATGTGGCCTGAAGTAAAAAAATAAATAAATACATCCCACTTCCAAGTGATCATCATCGGTTTAAAAATTCGTCGCAAGATGTTGAAGAAGATTTTGGGAAGTTCCAGGACTTTCAAAAACACCCTCACAGTATAGTGTGTTCAGATCTTTTGTTCATGATTTTGGATCCTTTTCATTGTTTTTATTTAGATTTTTTGGTGGTCAAGCGACGAAGGTGGTGGCAAAGAAGAGAAAAGTGATATCGGTCCCAGTTTCGCGGCGAGAGGAAGTGATTTTACGCATGGATTCGACGCGGACTGTTTCCGAACCGCATTCCTGCGTCCCTCCAACACCAGCCAACCCCCGCGGGTGTTGAAAACAACCCCATTCTCTCTCTCGGGAGCCCAGGAATTCTGTCACACCTCGTGCTTCTTCGCATTATTGTCGGGCTCCTTCAGCACGACGAGAATCGTACGAAAGGAGCCATCATAAATGAAAATTGAATTGAATGTTTATATAGAACTTTCTTTCGAGTACGTTGTGCAGCCTTCCGTTCTTCTTCTTTTTATTATCATTCCATTTCTTTCGTTGAAAAAAAAAAATCAGGTTGTGAACCAGTATATAGAGCGCTGCATTTGTCACACTTGTGAATAAATTTGAATTGATTCGGAAAGAAAGCTTGAGTGCAGTGAGACAACAAGATGCGGGCATAATTCAAGAGTGTCCCTAAGTTGAGTCTCATTTTCCCTTAGGCTTACATTATATAATTTTTAATTGGTGCTTTTTGGACAAAATACTCACCATAATTCTATGAAAATAAAAATGTTCTCCCAATTTAAACTGATTCTATTAATATATTTCAACACAATATGTACATTTGGGGAATTGCATACTGATACCTCTGTACAGTAAATAGACATGTTGGCATTCTCTGTAAAAATAACATTCAAGTAAAAAAGAGAGAAGGAAGTCCTTCTATGCTGGAGCTAATTTTTTTAAATTAGCTAATTGGATGGTAAATTGGTGATCGAAATCCCCAAGAACTTTTCTTACATCAATTTTAGGGCTGAAAATATCTGTTTCTTGTAATTTGGCCTGAAAGGTATTTGCAATTTTATCACAAAATGTCCCTGTGTTAAGTCAGTGTCCTCATGTTGGGCCTTTTTTATTATTTTTATGGGAAAATAAGTGTCCCTATGTTGAATTGTCTGCGTGTCAAGGTGTCTGCATTTGGGGGTTTCACTGTACTTGGGATTGAAAGTTTGGTGATTTGGTATTGTATTGTTCATAAAAATGGCTTTTCTAGGCGGCAATGCCTGATCATCTTTTCTTCTCAAGAATCCTCAAGGGCTTTTTTTGCTGCTTCCTCACTATTGAGTTTTTTTTTTTTTTTTTTAAGTTCGTGAACCGTTTGCTTTTAGTCTGACACGTCATTAAACCGCGTCCGCTTCGAGTTCAACAGCCTTTCAATTTATTTCGAGAGGACGAAATCAATGAGTCTTGGAGAACAGCCTTTTTTTCTACGACTGAGTGATTCACGCATTACAAATGCGTCTGCAAGGAACTAAATGTCTTAGTCAGATGATCAAAACAAATAATATCGAATTTTTATTAGATAAAGACAGAGTGCAGTAATGTGCTGCAACACTGCTGAAGGAAATATCGTCAACGCACGAACACCGAATATTGGGCAAATTTTACGAAAAGCTAACATTTTTGGCAGTCTCAAAATTTGTTGGCGGTCTTTGGGAAACGATTCTTGCTCCTGTATACTGTACAGTATTATTATGTTAGAAGATAGTAAAGTATTGAATGCAGCATACGAAATTTACCATGATCAATAACAGGTCTTTGGCGATTCTTTCTATTCATTTTTTATAATCACAAATTTCGTTATTGTCCTCTTCTCGTAGCGTTCTAATTTTTCTTTTAATTGTTATCCTGTCAGAAACATGGAATATAAATACAGTAGATTGAAAGGAATCTATCTGGAATGCTTCCTTGTATGTTGAAATTTCAAGGATTGGCCTAAATCTTTGGTTGAAAAATCGAGGCAACAGTTCTGCAACGTCGGAAGCCTACTACAGAAGCAGGGGCGACATCTGCCCAAGATACCTAAAATTTCAAGGCGCCCCGACGGCCTTTGAAAATGCATCCACGGGGGTTTATTTTCGGATACAGCCCAGTGTGAATAACTGAGCTCAAGTGATTGATACCAAATTTTAAGAAATTGATTTTATATCAACAAAATGATGTTCGACAAAATGCAATTGAGCCCGCCTGGCAGATAGGAAATTCCTGTTCCACACATTTTAAAAAATAATTAGCAACAAAACATTCCACCATTCACACATTTTTGAAAGTTCCAAACAGAACTTCTGCATGTTCTATAATATTTTTAAATATTAAAGCCAAAGTGTAAAATTATTCCTGACATCGGGACCCCGATACACTAGAAAAAAATCCATTCATGTCCAGAACCCGAGCCCCCGCTTCTATTTTACTGGACTGTACTCGCTTTTGACCATGAATGTTTCTGGAAAGCACAGGATACTGCTTAACTAAAAATATTTTCAACCCGGCCGCGTTGTGAAATCCAGAAATAAGTTACCATATCCCGGGGGGAAAACGGATGTGAACAACAGGTACACAGTACGAACTTGGTTTATCGGTGGTTGCCCAGCAAAGGTGTCACGCAAAACAAGTTTAATGAGCAGAATCGAGCGATGAGTCCAGGTAGACCAGGGTGATAACACCCTGAACACCACGAGGCGACAAACGCCATTCCCCTGTGCGTTTTTGGCTCCTGTCTGAACACGGGTGCCAGTACAAAATGTTTAGCCGTCATAAGAGCACTCTGGCTTGAATGGCTGGGTGATGCTGTTGGTGTAGGAAACAATTTGGCCCTGCGTCCTACAAGATGCAGGAAAGTTGCCTGAGAAATAAAGGCAGCTGATCAGGTGATCAACAGAAACATCCCATGCACTAGTTATTGACATTTTGTAGTGACAATTTACTGCAAGAACACAACACACATGACAAAAAAAAGAAATATGCCCACTCAATGGAATACAGCACAGCTAGCAATAAAAAGTTTTTCCCCCATTAAAATCGAACAGACATAAAACCATCCTATATGGAATGAAATATTATTTGTATCCAATTAAAATATGCTTCCTTTGAGATGATATCAATCTCCTCAGTTACATTCT
Organism: Notodromas monacha; assembly: GCA_905338405.1. NCBI lineage: Eukaryota > Metazoa > Arthropoda > Ostracoda > Podocopida > Cyprididae > Notodromas > Notodromas monacha. Next base: position 26,505 of record CAJPEX010002699.1, read on the forward strand.
CCCGTTGTAATTTTTAAACTCTATTCCTACTTCTTTTAAAATTATTTGTGAGTCATTTTATGATTCAGAATCCATGCAAAAAATAAATCACAAGGCACGTAAATCCACAAACTAAAGAGAACGAAGAATTTTTTGACAAAAAGTGGCTGTTGATGGAAAATGCAATTAACCCTTCCGTGGCGGAGCCTCGATATGTTTTCAAAATTCGATGCCCGAGAACACAGAAATAAAAATTTTTAAACCGGAACTGATCAAAATAGCCAAAGTTCTGAAAAAAGTTCAATCGTGTCAATGCCGTATTTTTTGGTGCAGTGACACTTTTCTAGGCTCCAAAGAAATATAGAGAGAGAGAAACTCAAACACGCAAATGAACAAGCTCATCAGATATGAACCCTAACTTGCGTGCGTTACAAAAAAGAAAAAGGGAGAGAAGATATTGTACATCCGAAACGCAAAAAAAGAAACACAACAAGTGACGATGACCTCCTGCAATGAAACAGATAGGCGCAACACGACGCCTTCGCATTAGGAAATGCACAAACCCCGGGGGTTAAAAGCCACGTGCCACACCATCAACCGTCTCTTTCTGTCTCCCCCCCCCCCCCCCCCCCCTCCCCCCTTCTAAGGCAGAAAAAATGCCACCCAACATTAACTTCTTTTATTTTTAATTTGTCTGCAGGAATGCTAAAAAATTTAGGATTTTCCCCAAATTTGGCTCTTCTAATCATTTTTCTCCCCCCCCCCCGTTTTCCCGCTATTTCTTCCTGTTCGTCAAAAAGTTTGCGCAATAAATTATGCACGAGGACAACGTAATATGCCGTGCCCGGGATCCATCGTTTATCTTCTCCTTTTCCTTATTTCCAGGCCGGGTTATATATGTTCCTATATACCTATCGGTTGATCGGGGTTGGCACGTTTTCGGATGGGTATTTTCATGCTCTAATGCCCGGGTTCCTGGGATCTGACCGCCGTCTGTGTCAGCCTGGTTACGTGGGCTACACACTGGGAAAAAAGGGAGACCCAGTCATTGACTTTGTCCAGGAAATTACATCGCATTGACTCAAGCTGCAGCAGGTAATTCATGCAATGCAGCAAACCGTGAAACACAACAGAACAGTTAGCACAAAAAAAATTCACCATTTTTTCCTCTTCTTCATTCACGGTGACTAGAAATTTACAATTCCAATGCCTTGGACAGATATTTCCTCAAGAATATTTTCTTTAGAACATTTGATTGACAAGGGTTTTGGAATAGCTGTAGGATAAAGCTCCGATACAGATAAAAAGTTTAAACAGAAAAATGGAATAAATCCAGGGAGATTCTCGGTAGAATCTCCAAAAGAAAAAAAAGTTGTAAAGTTGTATTTCAGTAAGATTTCAGACTTTGCACTCAAAAATCAGCAATTCTGAATGCTCCAAAGATCCATCAACGACTGCATGGTAAAAGTACAAAATAGGGTTTTGAATGAGGGATTGCGCAATGTGGAAATTCCATGGAATTTACCATTGCTTGGAATTGCAATTATTCCAGTTGCTTGGTTTGTTCGTTATTTGCATTCCTTCTTGGTAATATTTACGTTTGTGTGACACCAGTACCTGACAACAGCTAAAACTAGTTTTCAACCGAATGTGTGGAAATTTACAAATACTGTATGTCAAAAATCATCGTTGGATGAAAGTGTGAAATTATTAGTGTAAGTGGAATTTTGCCCCAAATCAAGCAAATTCTCGACTTCTTTTGATGCCAGAAGGGAATAAGATTCTCTTTGTTTTTCTTCATCGACACAGTAATTTTCTGTATTTTTTATCAAGAAGAGGTATTTATTATTGATTTTTGGAGGACTTATTCCAATTTTTGCAGAGCATGAGAATAAGTGGCGAAAATGTTTCCTTTGAAAATGTGATTCCAACCTGCCGAAATTCGAGCATTTGTACGACATTCTGAAATTCAATTAGGTCTGGATCTCAGGGTCCCACTGTATTTTTTAAAATCAATAAACGTCACCGAATCGAGTTTAAATTGTTTCAAAAATATACACAACAAAAAATAGCGATCAGCTGATTTCGACCTGGCAAAAATTCACATTTGAATTCAAGCCATTTTATTTCCATTACCACAGCTGGAATTTTCCTTTCAACAAGATTCAAAGGTGTGATGCACACTTCAATATTTCCATCCAATATAATTTGAACCTCATCGCTTGAAAAAAAAATAATCAGGCTTTCGAAATTTTTTTTCTGCCAACATTCGGAAAAAATAATTGAAAATCATTCTTCAGGAAAGGAAATTTCCAGCTTCTCGATTCTCGAACAATCCACCGACTGCCAAAAATTAACATCTATCCACATGAAATTATTGGACCGAAGGTTAGTTGGAAAAAAGAAACATTCATCTTGCATTATGACAAAATTTGAATTTTGATCATTGATCCCAGGTCAGCTGCTCATGGAAAATTGTTCTTATGCATAATATATTCAGCTCTTTTGCAACNTTGTCCAGGAAATTACATCGCATTGACTCAAGCTGCAGCAGGTAATTCATGTAATGCAGCAAACCGTGAAACACAACAGAACAGTTAGCACAAAAAAAATTCACCATTTTTTCCTCTTCTTCATTCACGGTGACTAGAAATTTACAATTCCAATGCCTTGGACAGATATTTCCTCAAGAATATTTTCTTTAGAACATTTGATTGACAAGGGTTTTGGAATAGCTGTAGGATAAAGCTCCGATACAGATAAAAAGTTTAAACAGAAAAATGGAATAAATCCAGGGAGATTCTCGGTAGAATCTCCAAAAGAAAAAAAAGTTGTAAAGTTGTATTTCAGTAAGATTTCAGACTTTGCACTCAAAAATCAGCAATTCTGAATGCTCCAAAGATCAATCAACAACTGCATGGTAAAAGTACAAAATAGGGGTTTGAATGAGGGATTGCGCAATGTGGAAATTCCATGGAATTTACCATTTCTTGGAATTGCAATTATTCCAGTTACTTGGTTTGTTCGTTATTTGCATTCCTTCTTGGTATTATTTACGTTTGTGTGACACCAGTACCTGACAACAGCTAAAACTAGTTTTCAACCTAATGTGTTAAAATTTACAAATACAGTATGTAAAAAATCATCGTTTGATGAAAGTGTGAAATTAATAGTGTAAGTGGAATTTTGCCCCAAATCAAGCAAATTCTCTACTTCTTTTGTTGCCAGAAGGGAAGATTATCTTCGTTTTTCTTTATCGACACAGTTATTTTCTGTATTTTCTATCAATAAGAGGGATTTATTATTGATTTTTGGAGGACTTATTCCAATTTTTGCAAAGCATAAGAATAAGTGTTGAAAATGTTTCCATTGATCCAACCTGCTAAAATTCGAGCATATGTGCAGCATTCTGAAATTCAATTAGGTCTGGATCTCAGGGTCCCACTGTATTTTTTAAAATCAATAAACGTCACCGAATCGAGTTTCAATTGTTTCAAAAATATACACAACAAAAAATAGCGATCAGCTGATTTCGACCTGGCAAAAATTCACATTTGAATTCAAGCCATTTTATTTCCATTACCACAGCTGGAATTTTCCTTTCATGAATACTGAAAGGTGTGCAGCACACTTCAATATTTCCATCCAATATAATTTGAACCTCTGCGCTTGAACGAAAAAAAAAATGAATCAGGCTTTCGACATTTCTTTTTCTGCCAACATTCGAAAAAATAATTGAAAATCATTCTTCAGGAAAGGAAATTTCCAGCTTCTCGATTCTCGAACAATCCACCGACTGCCAAAAATTAACATCTATCCACATGAAATTATTGGACCGAAGGTTAGTTGGAAAAAAGAAACATTCATCTTGCATTATGACAAAATTTGAATTTTGATCATTGATCCCAGGTCAGCTGCTCATGGAAAATTGTTCTTATGCATAATATATTCAGCTCTTTTGCAACTTAAAAAAAAAATAATGCGGATAAGAACTGCGGCAACGCCTCAAACGTATATCCTAGAATATTCGATAGCCCGGGAACAATTCTTTTTTCGCTCTCTTCATGTTTTCTCCGGTACTGTGCCCCCATACTTTCATGCAGCCAAAGACAAAAGAAAAGCAAGTACTCTATAGTCTTAACAAATGAAACTTTCTATCGAACATTTACTACATTCCTGTCATAAAAGTTTGGCCGATTTGCGTCACCGGAATGGAAGAGAGCAGTGTTTGAACGGGGTCGGCGATTTTCCTACTACTTGCCTGTTTTTTAATGGGCAGTAGCATCAGGCGTTTTCATATTCGATGCACAGGCGTTTTGGGCGATGGGCAATTTCCGATGAAATTTTGATGAAATTGCCCACGCAGTTATCCGCCCTAATTTCCATGCTGTATCATTCGCGAATGGTATAATGTCCGACGAACGGAGGCTAAATATGGCACGAAATGATGTTTCCCCTCATCCCACGCTAATATAAACGCAATAACAGTTTTTTTTTTATTGCTGGAATATGGGGTTCATTCATAAGATTCAAAATTTCCTTCCCAGGTATCATCGGGGCATTTTAGGCGTTAGAAAGCAGTGCTGTTGAATAAAAATTTTCAAATAATTTGATCTCGGCTGGACTCCCAAAAAACATGAATAAATCTAAACAAATAACAAAAAAGACTATCGGATTTTCGTATACAGTATATGGAGAAATTCGAAGAAAAGGTCGGTACGCAACATTAACTTATTCTTACTGCAGAAGGTTACAAATTGCAAACCTTATCATTTCTTGAATGCTTTTTGCTACGCGAACAATTTGAACGCGAAACAAAATACGATATAACTGAATAATTCACAATAAAGTACGGGTTTTTACCAAAAATTCTCAAAAGGGCATAATTTAAAGTTATAAAAAGATTTTTAGATTTTCATACGGAAAAGAAGCAAATATTACGAGAGGTGGAAAATTCCTGCCATATCTAATTTACCAAAATAGGCAAAAATACGGTACTTATTGAAGATTTTTAGCACTTGGATGATGAACGGTTTATTTTAAATCTTTATTTTTTAAGGTGTTCCTTTTCCTTTCCGAATATTTCATAAGTGCGAAGTGATAAAACGCGTTGAAATTTGAGCTTATACCCGCCTGCTGAACATTTGTTTCGTCGTCCTAGTCTTGATTTTGTCGATAAACAATTTTTATGCATCATTTTTGTTTTATGATGTAGTGTAGGGGAACCTCTTAAGATTCCCTTAGAGATTATCGAAGCTTAATTATACTTGGTTAACCTCTTTATGAACTTGAAAGGAATAATTACAGGTAAAATTTTAATATTTTCATTGTTATTTAGTATCAAATAAGTGTTTTTCTCAGTTCTAGAAAAACCTGCCTTTTTCATTTCAGGTCCATGCTGAGGTTAACCAAGTATGATTATGAACCTTCAATAATCTCTGAGGGAACCTTTAAGAGGTTCTCCCACACACTACAATGATTACTTTTTGATGGGATTCCTCCGTAAATGTTCTTATTTCCAAGTACCCTTCCTATCTATTCCCGATAAATGAAAACAAAATATAATAATTCGGCGGATGAGTGAATTCAGCAATCGACTGAACTGCTTCCATGGCGACACGTCGTCGTCGTCGGTTNAATTACAGGTAAAATTTTAATATTTTCATTGTTATTTAGTATCAAATAAGTGTTTTTCTCAGTTCTAGAAAAACCTGCCTTTTTCATTTCAGGTCCATGCTGAGGTTAACCAAGTATGATTATGAACCTTCAATAATCTCTGAGGGAACCTTTAAGAGGTTCTCCCACACACTACAATGATTACTTTTTGATGGGATTCCTCCGTAAATGTTCTTATTTCCAAGTACCCTTCCTATCTATTCCCGATAAATGAAAACAAAATATAATAATTCGGCGGATGAGTGAATTCAGCAATCGACTGAACTGCTTCCATGGCGACACGTCGTCGTCGTCGGTTAAAACAAATCTTGATCGACAATCTCCATTCGACCCGGTTTCGATTCCCTCCCCTTCACCAAAGGATGAAGCTGGCTCACTATTATTATTAAATAAGGAAGAGAGCAGAATGCGTGAAATTCCCATGCCCTTTCGACGGCCTCGTCGTATGAGCAGTTCACATCCCGCAGGCGATCGAAGCGTCGTCGTTAACCTTCTTTTTTTTTTAATTAAAAAAAATCTTTTGCTTCTACTTCATTTTTTTAGGCGTGTATATATATATATGTGTGTGTGTGTGTGTGGGTGGGATGTCGTACGTGGGAAGCAGAGATTGAAGAAACGAACGAACCGACACTCGTCACTACCGCCGAGGATCGACTCGTCAGCATCAGTCGTCACTCTCTCATGCGAAGTCAGGTTCCCCGGTAGCCCGTATTGAAGAGCACGCGTGAGAGAAATGAAACTGGCAATTAGTTTCCTCGAAACCATCGCCGACGAGAAAGGAGAAAAAATTACATCCTGCTGCGCCTCGGTTAATGGACTGGAGTATAATTCAAAAATATCCCTGTATCAAGTCCATTATACCTGAGAATAATGTAATATACGTTTTCTTACGTGAAATGGGTCATATTGGTGATCATCACAGCACACTCAAAGAGTTCCGTGTCCGATGAGGAGGATGAAGACAACAATTAGTTCGTTGTAGAGATAATTTCGTTGTAACTATAATACAACAGCGTATTCATTCATGTAAGGTTTTTTTGAGACCTCACGCAGAATATATTGTTTCAGATCAAATTGTCCAAAGAATCCCAATTAGTCCAAATTTGAATTTTAAAATACATTCGAGTACGTGTCGGAAATCAGAAACTATTTCTGAAATAAATTATAACGAGGAAAAAAATGGTGTTTCGATGGCTTTGAGAGATGGACTCACAGAATACGAGTCTTCCCAGCAAATAATTTGTTACAGGAAGGGCTAGGTGTAACAGCTATGCGTTTTGTCATGCATTTGTTATGCGTAACTGTTAAACCCAGCTGTTTCTGCTAAGCTTTTCTAATTTCCATTGTTTTTCATAAATGGTGTAATGAAAAATTCGTCTGCAACGCATTAAAAATGCATTTGTAACGCATTCTATTGTTACACCTGTACTTTAAATATTTTGGATGTATACTTTTCTTGAGTGTATTAGCACCAAAATAATTTGTTCCAAATTTTGCCCAAACACTTTGACTCCTGCATGACTTTCAAGGTTTTTATTTAAAAAAAGGTTTACCCCTATTTTTAAATAGTTTCATCCATGTACCGAGTGCACCATACGTTTCTGCTTTGTTTTCTGTCGGAAAAAGTGCATAAAGTACGTAGTTAAATATGATACAGTTACATGAATAACCTTGAAAACCTGTACAGTGCACTTTTTACCATTTCGTATAAAAATAGAGGCAAAAAACCGGTGAACTTTGGGAAATTCAGGTGACGATTCAAGCCGCGACGAGGGACGTTTTTAGAGTACAGTACAAATGTCGGGCAGGTTTAATCAAATGCATGATCAATCTACGAAATGATGACGATTGGAGTTGAATGCTTTTTTTTCTTCTTCTATGGCTTCTGCATCAGTGGGGTATGATAGAGAATTAAAGAAAAAATATATATACAGTATATATAAACGGGTACATGGAAGTAGTGGTTAAGAAGGGCTGTCGATCCGTCAGTCAAGTCAGTCGTCAGCCGCACGCATCAGCCATCCCATTTGTTTGATTGCCGACGAGACTGCACACGCGTCTCTTTTTGACACGACCACACCTTGGGTCACAAACTTCTCTGCAAATTTTGAAGGGAAATGAAAGTTGGGAGGGGGGGGGGGGGGTTGCGAGACTTACGTCAAAGGGGGTTTACCGGAAGTTTTTTTTTTTTTTGGTCGCGAGAGGGCCATTGTGACGATCGTGGAATTTTCTGAGAAAAAATCAGCTATGCTTTTTTCATCCAAATCACAAATCTTTTTTTTTCATATCGCGAAACTGTATCCACATTTCAATTCCTCGTGAAGTTCATAAATCTGATTAAAGGAAACACTTTTACGATCTCCCATTTCCAGCTTTCTCACGCGCTATGAAGATTTTTCAAAATTGTCTTTAAAAACCAATGAGAAAAACTTTTAAAAGTTTAGAAATTTCAGCTTTGTAATTTCTTTTATTTTTCAGGTAAGACTTCGATCATGAACCTATCAGGAAGTAGTGCAACATGCAGTTGTTTTAGAGCATATCAGCTCTTTACTTTAAGCCTAAAGTTGACAACGGAACTTTTAAGAAGTTATTAAAATTAGTAGCTCGCGTGTGAGTTTAAGTAATTTTTGTAAGTAGATTTATTCTTTGGAAGGGGGGAAAAAAACAGCTTGCAATTTTTTCTGAAATTTGAAGTTGCTACAAGTTAATTCTTTCCATCACGTTTCAGCAAAAATGAATACGAAATTATACTTATAGCTCTCGTGATTTTGCTCAAATTTTAAATTTAAAGCCAAATTTACCATCGTGACAAAACGAGGAGATTTTCTCTGTCTACAAAAAAAAAAGAGCCGAATTGTGTGTATATTTTCGCTTGAAATACCTTGACTCCTTTTGTTCTTGTTCTTGTTTCGGAGCCCGTGGATGTAAAGAATTTGAATGAAGATTTCACGACGATAAGGATGGCGAAAATATTTATCACGGATGTCAAAGCATTTCAGGTCTTCGTTTTTAGAAATTACAATGACTTTCGAAAATACCCTGCTATGCACGTTATGTCCGTAATGCGCGGAAATTTGCCGCTACCTTTGCCAATATCCCCACGCCCATCATGAAGCAGATGCAAAAAAGGAATGTCTGCAGGGAATTAATTTATGCATGAGGTTCTTTCGTTCCACTGAGGTGTCTTTCACGGGTGTCACGTTCGGTGGCTTTTTTTTTGTGTGTGTGTGCATAGATCAACTTTTGCGTATGTCCAATTACATTGAACCCCGTCGGAATTCCAATTTTTTTTTTTCAGGGGGAGAGGGAAGAAATTGGAGGAACGGGAAAAAGGAAATTCATCATCTATACTATAGTGTGATATTCAGAATTACGAGCAAAAATACCAGAAAATCGTGGACTATTTTAGGAACTGTATATCTGCTGATCTTTATCAATCGAGTAATCGATCACTTTGAGGATGATGAAAAGCGTTTAAAATTAGACAAATAAATCCTAGAATATTTTCATCAAGGGTATTTGGAACTCGGGCAAGAAAAAATGCATATTCTTCCAACACTAGAACATCCAGTTCTTGGTCAATCTTTTCCATTTTGACAAATGAAATTCAAAAGGAAAAGACACAAAACCATGAAAAAATGTCCCTGTGAAAATTTCCAAAATGGCGAAGAAATGTTCTCTCATATGCGTGATTTTCGTCGAATTTCCGTGACGATTAAACCAATCCAACTAGAAAGGCGAAAAAATTGACCACATTTCAATTATGCCTACTTGAACGCGGAATTTAAAATTATCGATAGTTCGAAAGTTGCTGCCTTGACACTAATGCAGCCAATTTACGGAATTTTTCTAATAAGCGAAATACAGAATCACAAAATGAAAATCAAAATTACTGCATGAAACATTTAAAATCCAGTACTGTACCCTGCTTTCTCTTGGCTTCACTAATCTTTTCGGTTTATTAAATAGGCCATGTCAAAAGAAACACAGTATCTACTATAATAAAGTTACTTGCCGTCCTCGGTTCGCACTTTTTTTAATTTTCACCAGCCCTCCCTTCCTTACTGCCCCTTGCCTCCCTCCCCCAGAGCCCCAGAGAGGCCTGCAGGAGGGTTGC